>CM021107.1:149021407-149127501 GCA_007115665.2 Sequoiadendron giganteum | reverse complement strand
CCCCCTCTCTCCCTCTCTCCCTCTCCCTCTCTCAATCTCCCACTCTCCCACTCTCTACCATTAACCCTTAGGTCTATGTAGGCACAAATTGGATATCCAATTTGTAAAACTTCGATGTGTAGAGCTAAAATCTTACCGTTGCAAAACATTTTAAAATGTTTTCCAAATTAGATATCTGACTATATCGGATATCAGATTTGTGGGCCATAGAAAAACTCCATGTGGGTCGTTTTTGTGCATTCCAACGGACCCTACATTCTGTTTGCAGCACTTTGTAGGCGACAAATGTGCGGTTTCAGACAGGAAGAGATAAAGATCAAAATTTTGGAGCATCTTGTACTCAAATTTGTCATAAGGAATGACTTTTTAGCATCTTTTATGAGGTATAATGGGGAGCAGCAGTCGTCGGAAGCAAAAATTTAAGAAAAAGCTTACAAAATAATAAATTGAAGAATATAGACAAAGAGATAGAGAAGGTCATACGAAGAAAAGACAAGGTATGTTAAATATTGGTGAATCTGAGCCCTATGGTCTTTCAAGTGAAGAGGAAATTGAATATGTTCAAGGTGAAAATGTAGAACATGATATTGAAACTGGGAATGAAAATGTTCAAGGTGAAAATGTTGGAATTGAAGATGTTGAACATGATATTCAAATTGGGAATGAAAATATTGAAATTGATAATGAAAATGTTCAAGGTGAAAATGTTGGAATTGAAGATGTTGAACATGATATTGAAATTGGGAATGAAATTATTCAAATTGATATTAAAAATGTTCAAGGTGAAAATGTTGGAAATGAAGATGTTGAACATAATATTGAAGCAAGTGTAAATTATGTTTCACTAGATTACATGAGAAATGAAGAACCTTGTGTGGAAGAAATACATATTCCAAATTCAAGACCTTCAAGGACCCCTAAATGGTTAGTTGAAATTGATGATAACATTATAAGTAATTTTGAAGGCAAGAGGTTTCAACACGAACTATTTGGTTGTGGGCTAGAAGACTTTTCAACCAATATTTTAGCGATAAGACATTGACCGAGCAATGCCAAATTTTTGTACAATTGCTAAAGATGCAAAATATGAGACCTTTGCTAGCCAAATTGAAGATTCGTGTGAACAAGAAAACCGAAAAAATTCTATTATTGTCAAAAATATTTTTAATGCTCTCAAGTCTATTGGAAAAAATAACAAGGAAAAAGATAAGAGAGTTTCTCAGAGAGTCATTACAACCACCCTAGTAAGCCATCAATTGAAAAAGACTCGCTTTATGAGAAAAACTTGTATTGATTTTGACATAAATCATAAAACTTTGGATAAAGCACTTGCAAGAAGAGAAAGAATAGATGATCCTCTTCAAAATGATACATGGGCTTTTGTTAGGAGGCGTTCACGTGTTGATAAGAAGCTAACCGATAATGTAAAGTAGGTAATTCAACAATTTTGGCATAATAACTCTAGAGTATCACCCAATGCAAAGGATGTTTTAAAGTTAAGAATTGGCAATCAAGACCGTACATCGCATCCTAAACATTTCTTGGAATCAAGCCAAACAATGTTGTTCAACAAATTTATTGAAACACATCCAAATATGGAAATCTCGCAAAGTACTTTTGAAGGTTTGAAGCCATTTTATTGTGTGTCTCTTAAGATTCATAATACTTGTTGCAAATACCATGTGGAGTTTTCAATGTACCATGAACTATTATGCTATATCCGTTCTACTTTGCATACTAATGAAATGTTGCAGGAGTGTGGTGCAATGCATCTTCTGAAATCATCAGGGGACTTGCTAGATTATTTTTATGTTCTAGAGATGATGGTTCCCTTTTCTATAATAATGACTGTTTAAATGCGAAGTGCTCACAATGTGGTGGCTTGTCAAAGTTTTTTCAATGTTTTCATGAGGGTTCCGGACATGAATTTGGAATTAATCTTGTTGAGAAAAAGAGATATGAGATAGTCAAATACACTTTGCAGAGTGGAGGTGAAGGTTCTAGATGCGAGTTGGTTACAAAAGAATGCAGTGTTGCTGATTTTATTTCAGATTTTCAGGATATGTAAGGACTCTTTTCCAATTGGCACTATTATATCAGTGGTTGATTTTGTAGAAAACTACACATTGCAATCAAAAAATGAGGTACAAGCTCAGTATTACAATTCCATTCAGATTGTTATTTTTGTCGACATAACATTTAAACATGCACCTGATAGTACAGAGGAGGATTGAAAGATAATAAAAATGTATCATTTTTATATGAGTGATGATAGCTCTCACTCATTCAAGTATGTCCAACATTATTTCGAGAATTTTTTGAGTTCTTGCAGGAGCATGAAATAGCCCTAGGCCAACATCTCATTTGGTCATATAACTGCACAGGTCAATTCAAGAATGCTCGTATGTTTTATTGGTTGAGTAGAATTCATGTAGAGAGGGGTGTACCTAATATTTGGAGATTTTTTGAAGTTGGGCATGCAAAAGGGGAGCATTATGGAGAAGGTGCATGTGTAAAGAGAGCTCTAGTTAAGGAGCAATTGAATATTTCAAGAGCAAAATTCAGTGATGCGCATTCTATTGTTGATTGGTGTAGTTCAACATTGTCACAAGGAGGGACACTTGATTCAACAGTGCACAAATTTTTTTGGTTGGTTGAGGAGGGTACAGTGGGAGGCAAATTGGATTTTCATACAATCAAATATTCTTCAAAGATGCATTCATTTCGAAGCTCAGATGCAAGCACATGGACCATTTGGACACGACAGTTGGCTTATTTTTGTCAGAGTTGTATTCAGTGCGAGTGGGATCAATGCACGTCAAGTGAGTGGGTGGATACATGGGTTCCATAGTATCTAAATCCTTTATCTCAAACTATATCCATGAAAAATGACACAATGGAAATTTCACTTGATTACGAACGACTTTTAGATCTACTGCATCCAGGACATGTTTTTGCAGTTGTTGCACCGCAGGGGAACGAAGAGAGATTAGAATATTGGTTGGCTCGATGTGTGCAAGAAAAGCACAAACTAACACAATCAATGGAAGATGATGATGGGTTCATGTATCCTACAGGTTTAGTTGTGGTTGCAGGAACTTGGTTGTGAACATACATGATTAGAAAGAATGACATACTTGGGTGATCCCACAATAGTGGTTTACAATTTTTGGCCAAACTGGACACTGAAATTATTATTTTTAACTAAATCTTCACATTCGGGCACCTATAGCGGCTAAACCGTGAGGAATTTGTAGATGATGCAAACTAGAGTCTCATCACATTTTGTTTGTAGATTCTAAAAAAAAAAATTCAAAATTTTTGGAATAAGATTGCACTTCTTTTTCCATCTCCCACGAAAACTATTTTTTTCAAAATACAACATTTTTAAAAAGTGACGCTCACCGTATACAACATAATTTTTTTTGTATGAAGGATAAAATTATATTTTTTTTGAATTTAGATTTTTAACTACGATATCTAGCACTTTCATTTGGTCTCATATTTTTTTACTAAATATTTTTTCCTTAATAGAGTTTATCAGTCAAACCAATTGCAATTCAGACATAGGTGGACTGTATACAACATAACTTTTTCTGTATGTATCAAAATTTAGTTTTTTTTTTTTAATGGATCAAAGACATCAATACTCAGCACAATAATTTAAAAAAAAAATTATTTTGACAATTTTCTATTTTTCCACATGTGAAAAACAAAGAGCTTGATTTTCGGTGAAAAACCTATGTTTACTAAAACTAAAAACACACATACATAATAAAACCAAAACATAGTAAAATTATATTCATGGGATAGATCATTTTGAGGAATACCATAATCATTTCAAATAAATTTTAAATGAATTAATTTGATCCCCCAAAAGGCAAATCAAAAGTGATTTTTTATCAACATTTTGATAGGTGTAAAGGAGACTCATTTATAGGTATGGTTTAAAACTAGAGAGGTTCTATGCAAGGGGGTTTGATCTAAGGTGGTTTGATAAAATCCTCTTCAATTGGAATCCTTAATATGGAACTTTTAAAGGCTTAAATCATTATATTTTCTAAAAATATGTGATTTCAGCAAAAATCAATTCCTCCCAGAAATTGTAAACTAGCTTTGTGGGATCACCCACTTGCATTTGAAGACTACGAGAAACACAACCATTCTCATGTATTCACACCTTGTTATAGCAACAAATGTAAAGTTGTTGAAGCATCATGCCAAACCAAAGAAAAAATAACTATGGACACTTAGTAATGTTGATCATGAAGCAATATTGGATACTCTTAAGCAAAGAGATGATCTTTTATAGTTTACATTACCAATTCATCATCATTCAGGTTGTTTAGATTAATATAGATTTTTTAGTCTAAGCATCTTTTTTGTTGTGAAAATATAGATTTATCATTTGACAACTTTTGTGATATTCCTAGCACGATTGATCATGGACTTGTTGCAACAATAGGCAGCTCTAATCCTTTCGAAGAGGTATGCAATAGATTAGAATAATATAGATTGGTTATTTTAAGCATCTTTTCTATTGTATGTAGTTTAACTGCTACCTTGATGGTTTGTATAGGTACTTGTCACTCTAGAACGTCAACATACTACTCTTGTGGAAGACTGTGCCCTGAATGCCTCCAATAGGAAAATTTTGTAAAATTTGAATTTTGAAATGTGAAACAATGTAAAAAGGTCATAATTGTGTATAGGCATAATCTATATCCAGTGGTGTTTTTTGAAATATGGGTCAAATGTCTGGCTTTATGTAAAGGGGATGTTTAAAATGTAAAGAGATTTTTGTACTTAATCGAGCTACAACCAGAGGTTTTCTTCTTAGTTCTTTCCTGTCGGTATGCTCGTTTGAACCAGATTTTGTAATATCTCCTATTTATATATAATAAATTATAGTGGCTTGCCACTTTTTCCAAAAACAAAAATGTAAAAAGTTCATGTGAAGGTCATTTCCCATGTAATTGATTCTTTGATCTAGCAAAGTGGAAACAAGGTATTTGGGTGTGCATGATGTTCAAGTTGATTCGGTAAGATTTTTTTATGCTAGAGCTAGGTGGCTTTAAAAAATACAATTACAATTAAAGATGATTTAAACTCCAATTTGATCATCAAAACCAAACTTGGGTGCAAATTCACTCCCCAAACCTTGCCACACCCTATAAACTCATCAAACATGTCTATTAGGACTTGCAGAAGCTTGATCCAACCTTAAATATTTTTGCCCCCACATTTCATTGACATTAGCATGTTGTAACCACCATTTTTCACCTAATTTCACTTATTTTTGCCATGCATGGCAACTCACCAACTCAACTATAGACCTTTCCATCTCTTTAAACCTACATATTCAACTTATACATTCCTAATAACATCTACCATGGCCATACCATTGAGCTACAGACCATACAATAGATGGTATGGCCTTTTAGCACTTTGGACTCTTAAGGGAAATCGTCGATCCAATGTAGCTCGGAGTGATTCAGCATATTTGGGTGCAAAAGAGGACCATCCCTAGCGTAAACATACCCATACATATAGACTGTGCCCTGAATGCCTCCAATAGGAAAATTTTGTAAAATTTGAATTTTGAAATGTGAAACAATGTAAAAAGGTCATAATTGTGTATAGGCATAATCTATATCCAGTGGTGTTTTTTGAAATATGGGTCAAATGTCTGGCTTTATGTAAAGGGGATGTTTAAAATGTAAAGAGATTTTTGTACTTAATCGAGCTACAACCAGAGGTTTTCTTCTTAGTTCTTTCCTGTCGGTATGCTCGTTTGAACCAGATTTTGTAATATCTCCTATTTATATATAATAAATTATAGTGGCTTGCCACTTTTTCCAAAAACAAAAATGTAAAAAGTTCATGTGAAGGTCATTTCCCATGTAATTGATTCTTTGATCTAGCAAAGTGGAAACAAGGTATTTGGGTGTGCATGATGTTCAAGTTGATTCGGTAAGATTTTTTTTATGCTAGAGCTAGGTGGCTTTAAACAATACAATTACAATTAAAGATGATTTAAACTCCAATTTGATCATCAAAACCAAACTTGGGTGCAAATTCACTCCCCAAACCTTGCCACACCCTATAAACTCATCAAACATGTCTATTAGGACTTGCAGAAGCTTGATCCAACCTTAAATATTTTTGCCCCCACATTTCATTGACATTAGCATGTTGTAACCACCATTTTTCACCTAATTTCACTTATTTTTGCCATGCATGGCAACTCACCAACTCAACTATAGACCTTTCCATCTCCTTAAACCTACATATTCAACTTATACATTCCTAATAACATCTACCATGGCCATACCATTGAGCTACAAACCATACAATAGATGGTATGGCCTTTTAGCACTTTGGACTCTTAAGGGAAATCGTCGGTCCAATGTAGCTCGGAGTGATTCGACGTATTTGGGTGCAAAAGAGGACCATCCCTAGCGTAAACATACCCATACAAACGTGTTAGAATAGTCTGTTTGGTCGTATGAGTTAGAGAATGAAATTTGCACCACTTTGCAACTTTACACTGCTTGCATCTAACAACTTTTCCCTCAACTGAAAACTCATCACCATAGGAAAACGCCTTTGAGATAGCAAAAACCAAGGGAGGTTATTGTAGATGATCCAAACACAATCCCATAGACTCAGACAGAGATTCTATAAGCATCACGGTTTTTGAGAAATATCCCTTCAAAGATTGCTTCCTTTTAGCACTTTGGACTCTTAAGGGAAATCGCCGATCCAATGTAGCTCAAAGTGATTCAGTGTATTTGGGTGCAAAAGAGGACCATACCTAGCATAAACGTACCCATCCAGATGTGTTGGAACATTTTGTTTGGTCATATAAGTTGCAGAATGAAAGTTGTACCACTTTGCAACTTTACATTGCTTGCATTTGGCAACTTTCCCTCAACTGAAAACTCGTCACCATGGGAAAACGGCTCCAAGATAGAAAAAAATGAGAGAGGTTATTGTAGATGGTCCCAAAATAATCCCATATCCTTAGACAAACAGTCTATTAGTTTCACGGTTTTTGAGAAATAGCCCTTCAAAGATTGTTACCTTTTAGCACTTTGGATTCTTAAGGGAAATCGTCGGTCCAATGTAGCTCAAAGTGATTTGGCATATTTGGGTGCAAAAGATGACCATACCTAGTGTAAACGTACCCATCTAGACGTGTTGGAATAGTCTATTTGGTTGTACGAGTTGGAGAATGAAAGTTGGACCACTTTGCAACTTTACACTGCTTGCATTTGGCAACTTTTCCCTCAACTGAAAACTCATCACCACAGGAAAACACCTCCTAGATAGCAAAAAATGAGAGAGGTTATTGTAGATGGTCCATGATCTCATATCTCCAGATGGAGATTCTGTAAGCATCATGAATTCTGAGAAATATCCCTTCAAAGATAGCTACCTTTTAGCACTTTGGACTCTTAAGGGAAATCGCTAGTCCAATGTAGCTCAGAGTGATTCAACATATTTGGGTGCAAAAGGGGACCATACCTAGCATAAACGTACCCATCTGGATGTGTTGGAATAGTCCATTTGGTAGTATGAGTTGGAGAATGAAAGTTGCACCACTTTGCAACTTTACACTGCTTGCATTTGGCAACTTTTCCCTCAACTGAAAACTCATCACCATGGGAAAACACCTCCGAAATAGCAAAAACCGAGAGAGGTTATTGTAGATGGTCCCAACACCATCCCATATTCTCAAATGGAGAGTTTGTAAGTGTCACAGTTTTTGAGAAATATCCCTTCAAAGATTTCTATCTTTTAGCACTTTGGACTCTTAAGGGAAATCGCTGGTCCAATGTAGCTCAGAGCGATTCAATGTATTTGGGTGAAAAAGAGGACCATAAATAGCATAAATGTACCCATCCAGACATGTTGGAATAGTTTGTTTGGTCATATGAGTTGGAGAATGAAAGTTGCAACACTTTGCAACTTTACACTACTTGCATTTAACAAGTTTTCCCTCAGCTGAAAACTCATCACCATAGGAAAAAACCTCTGAGATAGAAAAAACCGAGAGAGGTTATTGTATATGGTCCCAAAAAAATCCCATATCCTTAGACGGAGAGTCTGTAAGCATCACGGTTTTTGAGAAATAGCCCTTCAAAGATTTCTGCCTTTTAGCACTTTGGACTCTTAAGGGAAATCGTCAGTCCAATGTAGCTCAAAGTGGTTCGGTGTATTTGGGTGAAAAAGAGGACCATTCCTAGTGTAAATGCTCCCATCCGGATGTGTTGGAATAGTTTGTTTGGTTGTACGATGTTGAGAATGAAAGTTGCACCACTTTGCATCTTTACACTGTTTGCATCTGACAACTTTTCCCTCAACTGAAAACTCATCACCATGGGAAAATTCCTCTGAGATAGAAAACACCGAGAGAGGTTATTGTAGATGGTCCCAACATGATCTCATAGCCTCAAATGGAGAGTCTGTAAACATCATTGTTTTTGAGTAACACTCTGTCAAAGATTTTTGCCCTTCTACACTTTGGACTCTTAAGGGATTTTGTTGATTGAACGTAGCTCGGACTACTTCGACCTGTTTGGGTATGAAAGGGAACCATACCTAACCTAAACGTACCCATCTAGACATGATGGAATAGTTGGTTTGGTCATACGAGTTGTAGAAAAATATTTATTGATGCCCTTACAAGTAGTTTTCAGCCTCCAATCGAACTCCAATGCTGATTTTTGTGTGAAAAAAATCCATGAGACCATATTTTGTTGCAAAAAACTAGTCAAACACCTTTATTTCAACCCTACCACAACTTATAGATTCCTATCTTGCACTTCCCTTTACAATTTTAATAATTTTCCTTCAAAAGACTACATGGAAATTTTGACAATTTTGAAGCAAGAATGTATTTTTGGCATATTGGACCCCTAGACTCAAAAATTCAACTTAATATAGCTCAAATGGTCTTGATTGACCTTATTTAGCATAAATAGATCACACCTAACCTCTCAACCTTCAAATGTGTAATCTTGCAAATAGTAGATTAGGTGGGAAACTAGAGAGGAAGAGTTGACGGTGAGTGGCCTAGTGAAGGCTAGAGAAGAAGAGTTTGAGGAATATGGTGTTAGGATAGGGGATTGTCCTTGGTTGTCATATTTGGTTGTGTGGCAGATGTATGCTACTATGGCGATGGTTCTAACCATAAAGAAACCAAGAAAGATTGTGAAGAGAAGAGTTGAAGGGCAGAGATACATGTCTAGTTGGCAAAAGCTTATGGAAGAGCATGAAATAGAGATACTAATTTATGGATGTTTAGCTTTGTGTACTTTATCTTTGTGTGCAGGTGTCAAAGCTTGGGAAACACCATTTGTAGGTGTCAATGAAGAAAAATAGAAGCAAGAAGATCCTTTTGGGAAGGATCAAACATGGCAAGACCAAGACAATGCAAAGCATGAAGGGTACAAAATCCCTCGGATGAAGATTTTCATGCAAGTGAGTTGGAGTGGGTTTAAAGGGATTGTGAAGAAGATAGGAGTAGACCTATGGAGTGATTTATGGGGCATAAATCTTTTGTACCCGGGGAGTATGGTGTAGGAGCACCTAAAATATGTAAGATTTCATGAATTGACAAGGCCATTCCTCCTTTTGTATAGGTTACACCTCAGAGGAATGGGCATGAATTAGATAGGGGTAGGCGTAGGAACAAGTTTTTAGGGGTGATAAAGGGATTAGAGTGGTCTGAGAAGGCTGCGCTATTAAGAAACACAAATTTTTGTGCCTTTTGAGTAAGGCTAGAGAATGAGTTTTTGAGAAATTGAATAAAAATAGGTTGGAACTTGTTGGAAACTATTGGAACAAGTGTATTTAATGGTGTTTAAGAGGTCTGAGTGATTAAGAGTAACCCAAGAAGAGTAAAAGTGTGAAATCCTAGTTGGAAGGGGAAAAGCAAGGGAAAATTGGTGATTTTACAAAGAAAGTGTAAGCCAAATTATGGGGCAGCATAATACAACGATGTTTTAAGTTTAAGAAGAAAAAATTAAGAGGGAATGAAGTGGTTTCAGGATTGAGTGAGGTCAGAGCATACAAGTTCCAATAAGCCCTACCAACAAGCCAATGAACTGTTTGATAAAAAGCTTTGGTAGACATGTATGAAAAATGTGGTAGCATAGACAAGGCAATGGACTATTTGAAAAAAATCCTCAAAGAAATGTGGTCTCATGGAATTCCATGACAAGCAAATGCAATTGACAACTTTTCCTAGTTTTTAGTTATGCAATGTGAAGAAATTGCATAACTGCTTAGGTTGACTTTGTAAAAAATATATTGTAATTGAAATTTTTTCATCTATCAACATCTAGTTGTTAGTTATGCAATGTGAAGTAATGCTTTGAGTTTGAAAGATGTGCAATGCAATGCAATCAGTGATATAAATATAAACTACATAATATAACCATTCTTTTTTATGCTATTGTACATTGATATTTAACCATTGCTCAAGATAAAACTTTCAAAGAGTTTAATCATGCACATGAGGAACAAATTAAATTTTGACTGTCAACTTCTATCTATCAAATTATCCAATAATCAAGGTATGTCCATATACAAAAATGGCATCGACGCCAACTCAAAGAAAATTTTACAAAATGTGGCATATGCCATCTCAATATCTATTCAAAATATACATTCCAAAATGTCTATCTCATCCTAAACTACTAGTGGATCATCGAAATGGAGCCTCTTTGAGCACTCGTTGGCTTTGAAGGTAGCCGCACAAGAAAAATTCAAACCACAATTGAGATTAATTATACTATATAATTTAAAATTGAATAATTAACATCAAAATCAATATACAATGAATTTTAATTGAACTCTAAAATTGAAATCTTGATTACCTGAACTATATGTCTCTTCAAAGGGTCAAGATTCCTAGAATATACCAAACCAACTTTTGAAATTCCAATCTATATATGTGAACAAAAACATAAAATTGATCCAAGTTAGCATACGATTATTGGTAATATGAACATATTTACCAAACACAAAATAAAATAAACACATACCTCTTTAGGTTGATCTTTTTTTTTTATCTCCTTCAGGTGTTTCGGCACCTACTCCTTGAGGTGTTCCAATACCTACTCCTTCAAGCATTGTGTCACTTGTCAACAACGATGTATAGCTCATAATCACCTGTACATAAAAATGACAAGTACATATGAAACTACCAATCTATGTCGATGTATGTATAATCACTATAAGATCTTAAAAATATTAATTCAATCCAATTTGAGTTCAATTACCTTCCCCTTATCTAAATTTTCACCTCCATAGTCTAGACGAGGTTGCACCTCACTCGCACTAGGTATTTCCTACAAGAGGAAAATAAGATAAACATATAGTTATTATATAATTTCATTAATGAAAATTCAAATGACAAGGAAGTATATAATAAAAAATGTAAATGAGTGAGTGCGAAAATATATACTGTGTGCATGTCGAGGCCAAATGAAATGGCCCTAAGGGTGTTATCAATCACCCGTGTGAGATCCTCCTCAAACATCAACTATTAAATAAACCATGTAAATAAATATTAGTACTTGATACTATCTCTTATTAATATTAATTTAAAAACAAATGCAAGTTATGAATTTACAACTTAAATCTTACTTGTGTCACTATTCCAACATCCCCCTCTCTAGCAAGAGAGGACTCTGTATGGTGCGCTCCACTCCCTTGCGACTAATCTATAATGTCCACATCATGGAGGTCATAATTAGAAGTGTCCAAGGGATGCTCAGCGGGCTATACAAGAGGACCCAAGCATATTTGGTGGCACATAGTGCAAGTATGTGGCACACAAATATGTGGACCTGAGGAGGATGATGTAGAAACACTCGAGCCTTCACCAACATCACTAGAATGTGGCTGAGCTACTGTAGAAGCATGTGAAACCAAATGACCACTCAAAGAGTGAATAGCCTGAATAGTCTGTGTGGCTATATCCTAGATAATCTCTGGAGGATATACTAGAGGTGGCGAAGGAAGGGGAGGAGGGGGAACGTATGGGTGCGGGACTACTCTAATTGCCCCTAATCTATCCTGGGGCATACCTCCACCAACGCTCTGGAAGGGTTTAATGTCAAAGTAATTGACATGATGCCCTAACACAAACTCAACATATAATTTTTTAATATAGTAAAATGGTACATATCAGAATTGTTGTTCGATGGTTTATCAAAAACCATACACCAACGATCCCAAAAGTTATCTACAATGTCACTGGTAAATCGGTGTGGGGGTTAACGAATAAAGAGGCTATTTGGGCTATGGTTATTTGGAGATCTTTCACATCATCGTAAGACAATCCACATGCATAATATTCCATCATGTCTTCTCACCAGGAATGAAAGGCATTATGTTGGGTGGAGAGGGTTTCTATATTTTTAATTATTTCCTTCCATGTGTTTGTCATATCTCTCAATCGAGGGATTATCTTATAAACTTCACAAATTCCCCTCAATTGCCCCAATTTTTCACCAATTAAGTCTTCAATCGGTGGTTGTGGAGGTGGTGGAGCATTTGGCATTTGTGCATTTTCATTCTTAGCCATAATACCCGATTAAAGTTAAATACTAATTAATCTAATTGAAATTACACAATATAAATGAAATTATTATAATTAAACCCTAGTTTTTAATTAAAATCCAAAAAAAACCCTACTTTTTCACAAAAATCCATAACAAACTCTAGTTTTTGATAAAAATACATCAACAACACTAGTTTTTAATCAAAATCCATTTAAAAACATTAATTTCTAATAAAAATTCATTGTAAACTCTAGTTTTTAATAAAAATCAATAAAAAACACTACTTTTGAAAAAAAAAATCATAAAAACTACTTGTAATTATAAGAATCTAATTGAAAAATTGATTAATACATTAAAAAAAAAAAAAATTACATTTCAAATCGGATATCTAGTGAAAACGGATATTTGATTTTCACTTCTCCTTGTGCACCCACGTTCAAAATGTGTGAAATGACTTTAACAGGCCACTGTTTTCTATTTATATAGTTTTCTCAAATTGGATATCCAATTTGTAAAAATAGGTTTGGGCATTGGTTTGGGGCAATGTACTGACACCCGAGCCTAAAAAAAGTCAACTCGACATTTCTGCGTTTTTGAGTCGATCCAAAACGTAATTTTTTTTCCATTGCCACTTTTTGGCTCATCATGATCCTGCATATACCCCTGAGCTATAAATAAAATCACCATCAGGTATAGATTTCCTTTTCCTCGTATGGATGATTTGATGGATTGTTTGAATTGTGCTAAGTATTTTTCCAAAATAGATTTAAAAAGTGGGTATCATTAGATTAGAATAAGGGAAGGTGATGAATGGAAAACGATATTTAAAACAAATGATGGGCTTTATGAATGGTTAGTAATGCCATTTGGTTTAACAAATGCTCCAAGTACTTTCATGAGATTAATGAATGAAGTACTTAAGGAATTCACATGAAAATTTGTAATAGTCTATCTTGACGATATTTTAATCTATAGTCAAACAAAGGAAGAACACCACAAACACTTAAGATTGGTTTTAAGTAGGTTGAAGCAAGAAAAAAATTTAATCAATCTTAAGAAGTGTAAATTTATGAAACCAGAGTTAATCTATTTGGGTTTTGTAATATCAAAAGATGGTCTAAAAATGGATCCTGAAAAGGTTAAAGCCATAATAGAGTGACCTACTCCAAGGAATATCTTTGAGGTAATAAGTTTTCATGGAATTGCTAGTTTTTATAGAAAGTTCATAAGAAATTTTAGTGGAATTTTTGCTCCAATGGTTGAAACAATCAAGGGAAATAAACAACTATTCCAATGGACTAAATAAGTTGAAGCAAGTTTTCAGTTTCTTAAGAAAAAGATTATAGAACAACCAATTTTAGCTTTACCTAATTTCAGTAAACTTTTCCAAGTTGAATGTGATACTAGTGGGATGGTTGTAGGTGTTGTTCTAAGTCTGGAGGGAAAGCCAATCGCTTACTATAGTGAGAAACTAAATGATGCAAGAAAGAAGTATTCTGCATATGATAAAGAATTTTATGCTCTTGTTCAAGCTTTGAAAAAGTGGAGGAATTATTTAATGCCTAAAGAATTTGTGTTGTATATTGATAACCATGCTTTAAATTTTATCAGTAACCAAACCAAATTAAATCAAAGGCATGCAAAATGGGTTGAATTTATGCAAAATTTTAGCTTTTTTATCAAGCATAAAAGTGGCCAAACTAACAAAGTTGTAGATGCTCTAAGTAGAAGAAGCTTGATCATGTAGGGATCTGAAGTGAGTATAATGGGTTTTGATGACCTAAGAGAAATGTACAAGGAAGATATAGATTTCAAAGAGGCATATGAAGCATGTGCAAATCCTCTTAGTAAGGATAGAAGTCCTTGGATGGATTTCATGATACAAGAGGGTCTACTATTCAAAGGAAGTCAACTTTTCATTCCAAGAAGTTCCATGAGAGAGAACTTATTGAAAGAGAAACACAGTGGCAGCTTAGCAGGGCATTTCGGGCAAAACAAGATACTAGCTCAATTGAGTGCACACTATTATTGGCCAGGTATGAGTAATGATGTCAAGAAGTTTGTAGAAAGGTGTAAATTTTGTCAACATGCCAAAGGAAGAAGTCAAAATGCAAGTCTATGTCAGCCATTGCCAATTCCCAATAGGCTATGGGATTCAATAAGTATGGACTTTGTACTTGGTTTACCAAGAACTCAAAAGGTGCATGATTCAATCTTTGTAGTGGTTGATATATTTTCCAAAATGATGCATTTAATTCCATGTAGAAAAACAAGTGAAGCTACTAATATTGCCAATTTGTTCTTCAAGGAGATAGTTAGGCTACATGGACTTCCTAAGAGCATTGTCTCTGATCGAGACACTAAGTTTGTAGGAAAATTTTGGAGGAATCTATGGAAAAATTTGGGCACCAATTTAAGGTTTAGCTCAGCTTACCATCCTCAAACAAATGGTCAAACAAAATTAGTCAACAAAAGCCTTGGAAACATATTGAGAATTTTGGTTGGTATGCATCCCAAACAGTCGGACTTGGTACTTGCACAAGCAGAGTTCACATATAATGACTCACCAGAGCACAAGTATGAGTCCTTTTCAAATTATGTATGGTATGCATCCTAGAGGAGTATATGAGTTAAGAAATTTTGGTAAAATGGAAACAAGAAATGTTGACAGAGAAGACTTTGCAAGTGTAATGCAATATTTGCATGAACGGGTAAAAATAAAACTTGAAGAAAGCACCATCAAGTACAAAAGAAGAGCTTATCAAAAGAGGAAAGAAGTCAATTTTAATGTTGGTGATCTTGTTTTAGCTCATCTCAGAAAAGAAATATTTCCAAAGGGTGACTATAACAAGCTAAAGGCTAAGAAAATTGGTCCATGTAGGATCTTAAGGAAGTTTTCTAGCAATGCATATGAAATAGAACTTCCAACAGGCATTAGAATCTCTCTTATCTTTAATGTTGCAGATTTATACCCTTTCAAAGGCGAAGAACAAATAATTGAAGTACTTGAAAAAGGTGAGGAGTAGATTGTTGAGTGGAAGCAACACTTACCCAAAGAAACACCAAAGCAACCTGAGGAAATTTTGTACAAGAAAGTGGTCAAGAAAACCAGGGGCAAGGAATATTTTTAGTACTTAGTTAAATGGAAGGGATGCCCACTTGAAGATGCCACATGGATGACAGCTTCTGAACTATCCAAGCATGGTACAAATATCGAAGACCTCATGGATAGGAGTCCATGAACAAATCTTTTGTTCCTTGGGAGTCTGATGCAGGCACATTATTATTCTAGCTTATGTTTGTTGATGGATGAAATAATGTGAGGTTGTGAGTTTTTCACAAAAATCTGAATCAAATTTGTTTTAACTAAAGGATAGGAAGTTGGAGGGTTTATAGGGATTTGTTTGGATTAGTTTGAGTTTAGTTTAGCCTATTTTTCAGTATAAAAATGAGCCTATGTTGTAGCATAAAGATGGGCAAGAGATGAGGGAATTGATAGTGTAAATAAAATTTGATATATTTGTGGTGTGATGTTTTTCATTTTCTTGTTTCTTTCATGAATTTTTCTTTGCTATTGTTTGGGGCTGCATCAATTTGCTTTGTGGTTGACCCATTATTGTTATGACAAATATAAGTGAGTGAATGTTTCCATTCAAGAGGCATTGTCTACACTTAGCCAAATTCCTTTTAAAATCTATTTTGAACACTTGTATTTGAGCATAATAATCGTAAGATGAAAATTCTAGTGATTTAGAGGATGATCTCATATATAGTTCATATTTGAGTTTCAATGGACAAAGACTCCACCTATATTGTATTGATTTGATTTTCCATTTGTTCTTGGTACAAATTGATGTTATTATAGAATTATTTGAATGTAATACAATCATTATTGTAATAGGAAAGAGAGTGGGAATTACATTTTGTATTTTCTATTCATTATAGTAAGAAGATCAAGTGTTATGTTGTTATTATTGATTAGAGTGTCATGAAATTATTTTAGTATTAATAGTAGTATAAACTTTTGTTGTTTAATATTTGATTAAATAGGGTCTGCTAGAGTTGTTATTCAACTAATAAGTGTTTTTGAAAGGTTAAGAATTAGATTTGCATTAGTATTTTTTCTTAAGACATTACAATTTTGGCTCCACTATCTATGTCAAAGATGCCTTATGATGCCACATAACATGGGTCATAAGTTGGCCAACAAATGTAAATTCCTCTTACAACTTATAGATGTTTTTACATTTTCAATGTGGGAGGCCCAACTTAACGATGCCATAATTGTTGATCCAACAGGTCAATTAGGCCCATTTAAAAAAACAATAGCTAAAAGGGATCCAAAAATATTTTCAAGGTCTAAAATTACCTCTATAGCCCAAAATTTGAGTTTTTTCATTCTATAAATTAAAAATTGCATTTTTTACATATTTAACAAATTAAGAGCAAGGTTGAGACACCTTTCTTAATATATATTTTGTCACGTTTCACACTACCAAACAAACATTTTCTTCCAATCCAATCAATTACTATATTTAACATGCTTGCAAACTACATCCAAATGTTCACATTACTTCTAAATTGAATAGTATGACTATTTCTCTTACATATTAAATGAAATCAAATGATTTTATTTGATTATCATAATTTAAGTGAAATATTTATAAAACCATATTTTCACTTATTTTTATATATTTTTCCTTGTAATATTTCAATAAACATGTATAATATTATTTCATGATAAATAAATCTTATTTAAATAAAATCTATATTACATAGACTTAATTAATATTAAAAAAATCAATTATATTTTTTTTATTCAATTATCAAAAATATTTTACTTAATAAAAAAACATATTTCTGAATTCAACCAAAGAATGTTAATTCACACACATTATGTAGGTGCTAGTCTACATGTTATAAATTGGACAGGATTTTATTGTAAGCAAAAAATGATAAGAATACTTAAGCTGGCTATATTCCACCTCTGGTAATATTTTGAAAGTCCAGGTGTACAACCAACGGCTCTCCTTCCGGCAATGTCCATCCACCGGCACAATATTTATTAATTAGTTGAAAATAAAAGAGGTCAAATCTGCAGTCTGATGGCTGCATAGACAATACGTTGAAATTTGATTACAGAAGATAATGAATTTAAGCAAGAACGGGTGCTGCGACTAGGGGAAAGAAGCTTAGATCACGAGATGGCAAGGATAGCGTTTTCCATGGTCTCGAAAACTGGGGCTTCCTCAATAACCCGCGCCATTCGAACCTGCAAACTGTCTCTATGTGGAGCCGCCACAAGACACACGTCCCCACGCAATATCACAGTAGAATGTGGATATGGTCTTAATGTAGACTTCAATCTGAAAGAGTACAGCAGGCCCCTCATCGAAAGCGTAAACAGGGAGCTGCAAAAGTTAATTCCCTTGAGCGAGGACAAGATCGAAGAAGCTATGAGATACTCTGTGATGGGAGGGGGCAAGAGATCATGCCCCGTTATGTGCGTAGCGGCGTGCGAGGCGGTGGGAGGGCGGAGAGAGCAAGCCCTGCCGGTGGCCTGCGCGATGGAAATGATCCACACCGCCTCACTCATCCTCGACGACCTCCCCTGCATGGACGACGACTCTCTGCGCCGCGGCCGCCCCTCTACCCACATCGTCTTCGGCCAAGGCACGGCCATACGCGCCAGTGATGCGCTCGGCGCCCTCGCTTTCTACCACATTACCCGGCCCTGTGACGCCCTCCTTCCCGACAGAGCACTCAAAGTAGTTTCCGAGCTCGCAAAGGCTATGGGGTCGACGGGGATGGTGGGCGGTCAATACATGGATTTGGCCAGTGCGGGGAGTCCTTCCATCGACTCCGCCTTGGTCGAGTACATCCACAGCCACAAGTCGGCGCTCATGGCGGAGATTTCGTTGGTGGGTGGAGGGATCGTTGGCGGGGGGTCCGATGAGGAGGTGGAGAGGTTGAGGACTTACGGGCGTGCTGTCGGTCTTGCTTACCAGATCGTTGATGATATGCTTGACCAGAGCAGCACTACTGAGGAGCTCGGTAAAACAGCTGGCAAAGACAAAATGGCGGACAAAGCCACCTACCCTGAGCTCTACGGGATGCAAAAGTGTCGGGAGATTGTGCTCCAACTTGCGCAGAAGGCCCAACACAGCATTTCCCAGTTTGAGCCCTTAAAAGCGGCCCCTCTGGTTAGTTTTGCGCAATTTGTCATTGCCAGAAACTTCTGACAACATCACTACCATTTCGATTTTGTTCTCTTCTTCCTGGTGAATAAAATTTTCATGGAGTGGCGTTTAGATTCCGTTTTCTTCCTCCTGACAATGAATATTTTTTTCATGGAGCGTGCTTCGAAATGCATATATTTAAAAATATATTCTAAATATATTTTAAGATCAATATGACTATAAAATATATGACATTTTTAGTCTTACGAGTAGTTTCGAGCCGTAGTCAACTTAAAGAGAGTTGTTTTTTTGGATCGCAATCTTGGAAATGAGAAATGTTAGGCTACTTCAGGGATGAATTTTTTAGAAAATAAATATCCTTTAATGTCATGTCATGTCAAGTCAGGTTAATTAAATAATATATATAATTTAACATAAACTTAATTTATATTAATTTAATGGATAATTTTATAATAATAAATTGAATGATTAATGTTAAGTGAGGAATTGCATGTGAAGGAAGAGTTTAATTAGTTTTAGAATTAGTGTAAATGAAAAATATGACTAGTGTAGATTAGGATGTTTTGGTAAAAGAACTTAAATAATTCAAATGTCTTTTATTTTGAATTTTACAAAGATTGTGATAATTCCTAAGTCAATTATACCACTCTAGGTTGTTCTTACAAACATTAGTATGTCTTGTAACTTTTATAATTGATTTAATAAATCTCACATTTATGTTCTTTAATTCATGTTGAAGTCTTCTTTTCACTTATCGTTAAGGATTAGTGGTATTGAAAAATAAATTAGGAAGGTTGCCAAATTGATGCGATCAAATTTTCCTAGGTCAAACTCTTAAAATGGTTGGCTTTACAACCATATCAATAATCATATAAAACATATACCAAGTTGATACATGGTAAGAAAATATGGGCAAGTGTAAGTAAAACTTGAATTTCAAGGGGCAATTTAATAGGGTGTGGGATCAATCCCATACTATGAGAATGACCGAAGACAATGAAATACTAATGTCGATGCAAGAAATGAATGTCTAGACATGGGGAGCAATAATTTGCATAATGTATGAGTAAAGTATGGGAATATGTGAATATGAATGAAGTAAGGTTAAGTGTGCGTGTATGAGTATAAATGGAGATGGGCATTGATAGATGAAGAACCAAGCCCAAATTTACACAAGATTGTGCTATCCATTGATATGTATTTTCATTAAGAAATTCAAAATGGGTCCAAAGCTAAATAAGAATTGGTATAGGTGTGCATATTTCAATTTTGCATTTTACCTCCATTTTCAAGTGCATGGAAGTCCTAGAAATTTATAACAAAGTAAATGAGAACTCACAAACATGTATGAAATTGAATACTCAAACATAAAAAACATATGCTAGATTATTTGTGTGCTTATTGTCCTTAGCATGTGTGCTCCATGGGAACGTACAAAATAGAGAAATACATGCAATGCATAACTTGTTTCTTACAAATGAAATAGATACAAAATATAAGTAGCTTAACTATCTAAGAAATTGAAAAATAGGAAATGAATATGATAAGGATATTTTTCCTACAAAAAGAGATATGATGTGCACTACATGCCATATCAAATTCTATCACATTGTGTGATAAGGCTATGTTAAGATATAGTGATGAGTCTTTGTGTAGCATCTGCCACTACTAGAAAAATCAATAATAGAAACATGTGGCAATATATGTCCCTCCATCTCAACAATTATCACTGCATCTTTTTGCCTTCATCTCATCATTGGAAATAAAATTAGATTAAGGGTATAATCAATTTGATGTTATGCATCTTTGTACAAAATCCAAGCATACAATTTCATAAATAACTCCCTAGGAAAATCAATTGGTCAATCTCCAAGGCAAGAAAATTTGATATCAATAAGGAGACCCTAGTATCACTTACATGGCATGATCCAACTTACTTAATAACAATTATATCCTCATGAATTATTGTGTGCTAAGTTGAACTAGTATTTATATAAAGGAATTGTTGCTCTTACGTAATTGATATTTATGTCAAGTTGACACCCTTCCCTTGATGAACTCCAAGTTTCATAAATTGTACATTGATATATTTAATAGGTCATAAATAATGAGCTAGTGTTTTAAATAAATAAATAAAATATGTCATGTTTTGGATTGATAACTATGTTCATAAATGTGGGCATTACAAAATGCACCAAATTGGAGCATCCATTGATATTTGGTGAGTGAAATATTTGACTTTAGGAGTTACATACTATTCTAATAAGGTGGAATTATCATGATGGGTGTTGGATTTTGAGGAGAGCAATTTGAGTGCACAAAATGGGTCCCTTTGGTTTGGCCAATGGTATTGGAAACTATAGGTGGTTTCTTAGATTATTTTTGGCCTGCATATTGGATAGTTGGGATGAATTTTACATGGTGATGCTTTAAGAGTACAATTGTCTTGTCAAATTGACTCTAAATAATTATAAAGATCTTTTGTTTCTCCTATTGATAAAACAAATAGTTTACACTATATAGTAATATTTTATTTAAATTATTATATTGAGTGTGTTTTAGAGGTTGAGTTATTTCTAAAATTGTATTTTCAAGGTATATTTTGTGTTATACATTGTCTCTATTGATTAGTATATAGATTTAAACTTATTTACTTGCTTCTTTCATTACATTAGTATAGAAACTATCTAGTTTATTTTCATTTGATGATAAAGCTTGATATGAGACTAAAAATTGGATGCTTTATTTTTGTTAAATATTAATTCTTATTTAAAAAAATATATAGATAATCTTGATAAGTAGGAGGTATTTTTCACAACATGTCAAATTATGATATTTCTATCAAGATTCAACTATGTGGTTTTCAAGTCAAACTCATTGACCCATGTTTCATGAGTAGTGGTTCATATGAACCCATATCTCATGAGTATGAATGGTCCACTCAACACTCATTGCATCTAGGTGAAGCATTTGGTCTTCCTAAGAGGTCACCTATCCTAGTACTACAACTCAAGTATGCTTAACCATGGATTTACCCCAAGGTTAAGCTCACTTATCTTGCTACCCCATTTGCAAAACCCTCAACAAGTGTTGTACCTTATGAACCATTCATTATAGAATCACTTTATATCATCAATTGCGGTATTTTCCACAACATGTCAAATTAGGATTTTGCTATCAAGATTCAATTGTGTGTTTTTCAAGTCAAACACATTGATCCATCTTTCATGAGTAGTGGTTCACATGAACCCATCTCTCATGAGTATGAATGGTCCACTCAACACTCATTGCATCTAGGTGATGCTCATAGAGGTGACGCATTGGACATTACTGGGAGGTCACCCATCTCAATACTACTCCAACTCAAATGTGCTTAACCATGTAGTTCTCCCAAAATTAAGCTCACTTAGTTTATAGATAATCTTATTTTTTAATATAAAAATGACATATATAATAAAAATCAAGATCAAAATATTTAATAAAAAAAATTATTTTTATAAATAAATATCTTGTATTATTTTTATAAAAATAAATAATATTTTTCTACTGATTATTATCATCATTTGAACTTATTTACTTCTTTCATTAGATTTGTATATAAACTATCAATTTTTTTATTTGATAACAATAAATGATATTAAATTAAAAAGAGATATTCTTTTTATATTATATTAATTTTTATTTAAAATATATATATTTAAAAATAATGACAACTTTAATAATATTTTTTAAATATAAAAAATATCTTACATTATTTATATAAACAATATTATACATATTAAAATTATATATTTAATAATCAAAAACATTGAATTTTAGAAACTCAAAATAAAAGATTTCCATACAAATCATTACGAATGGAGTGGTAAAAAAAACCTACCATTATAAAGATGAAGAGTGGGACAAATTTGACTCAAATTCCACTTAAGTACAAGACAAGCAACTTTGTTTTTAAGTTTTCTCAATTCAACGGTTAAAATAATCATGGTCGCTTTTTTTCTATCGAAAGGCTAAAGCAACAAAATTAGTTTGAAGCGCATAAAAACGCATTAATCTTGGGCTAATGCGAACAAGGAAATTAATAAAAAGAATAAAGAGAAAATAAGCAATGACACACGATCATGGCTATTAGAAAAAATGACCTTCAAGTTAACTCCAAATCAATTATGTGAAGCCCTCAACTATTTCAGAAAAGATTTAATGGACCTATCATAAGTTATGAAAAGCTGATGGTTAAATTAATGGTGGATGGTGATTTGTGAAGTTTGGCTGATCTTTAGTGCAATTGCCATGTCGAAGGGGAAGCATCCTAGGAAACATTCTTCAAATTTCTTATAATTTAGGGTTAATCTTTCCATTTTCTATTCTTATAATTTAAATTACAAGTTAATATTTTGTGTTTCAACTTAGTTCATATTGAATGAGTTAAGATTAGGAACAAGTTTATCTTCTTTCTTTCTTTTGGTATTTGGAAGTTGGTATTTTATTACATTTATGAGAATTGACTATATTTCATTCATGTAATATGGAATGGTTCTTATGTTTATGTAGATTCTAATAAATCCATCCAAGCACAAATAATTATACTCCATCTTGTTTTTGTTAGAATAAGTCGTATCAAAATTATATTCATATTGTATATGTGTTAAATGTAGAGCTTCCTCTAATGTCTAATTAACTAGTGCTAATGATTGTGCACATGGCTTAGTGGACCTAAAGATCCCTAAATTAAGCAGTTAATCAAGTTCAAGAGAGGGCTTCATTAAATCATCAATCAGGGAGTCATAAACTTCATATGGTGTTGACAACATATATGCATTCATGAATTCAGAACATCCGTAAAAGATTTTAACCGGAATAAAATTTTATTTCTCAAAACAAAGTAAATGAATATAAACAATTACCTTTTTCTACGAGTACTTAATGCTTATGACTTGTAATGTCACAAAATTGCATCTTAGGGGCAATTTCACATTTTAGTACTTAGCCTTGCATTTATTACACCTAGGCTCCATGAGATCCAATGATGAAGCGACAAAAGTCTGCCACCTTGTTTCTCGAAAACTAATGTGTTGGATGCCTGCACAATGCTTAGACGTCTACACGGTGCTAGCATCCTATCAATTTTTTGAGTTGGGAACAAGCAATCTCAAAATCTTGATTCATCACACGCATCCCTACAGTCATATTTTTGAGTGTAACAACTCCTCCCACCCTCACAACAACAAAACTCCCTTTCTTGCTCTCATTTTGGGGGTTCTCTCTTAGCCTTACACTATACTTCTTCAATCTTACTCTATTTTCTGCTCTTTCTTCTTGCAATATTGAACTTCTACAAGTGAAGATTTCCTAGACTGAGATCCCTCCGACAACCAAAGATCTCTTCCAAGCATTCAATAATACATCCATATGTTTAAGAGGGGGTCGAGGATTGTTGGTAATTCTCTCTTGATCTTATCTATTTGCAAATAGATCACTTTTCTTACTTGTTATTCTATGGTGTGGGTTCTCCTCCTTAAGAGGGGATTGTTTTCACCACTCCTTATTTGTTTATTTTGTTTATTCTCTCTATCTATCTTGTTGTTTGTGGAGGTGGGAACACCAAAATGGGGGTTTGACTACGACAAGCCCCAAAATAGCCCCAACATTTTTCCTTGTTTTTCTTATGTGTAGGTTGTTGGAGTGAAGCTTGGAGAAATATTTCAAGTGCTCAGCCATTTGCAAGTCCTCTCTTAGGCTCTTCTTTGTGCTTTATATAATTTCATGTTTTCTATTCATTATTCTATTAAATAGACCTAGAAACTATGTACGATACTAGGATTTTAGTATTCATGATCAAGGTTTTGGTTCTCTATTAGCCTTGGACACCAGCATGCCCTTTGGACTCCAGCATGTTGCACTAGGGTCTTGATGCCATGTTGTATTCCTTTGGCTGAGAGTTATTCTTTCTAAAATAGAGATCTTGAAATCCTACTCTCTTGGTTTCTATAGTAGTCTACTTGAATAATTAGTCTATATATTATCTTGTTTGCAATTTATTCATTTAGTAATGTTTGGGATGGTTAAGGGATTTCACTCACTAGGATTCTCTTGAGAACGAAGAGACTCATGAGCAGCAAATCCCCCTTATCTCACATTTTGGTGAACCGACTTGAAACGTGTAAGATGTTTTTCTGCAATGTTTTAATTTTTCAGATAATTCTTTCTATAAGAAATATTTCAATATGCTAGAAGATACTCTAGATGATTTCTTGGAAGCATCTTCCTCTACTTGTAGATCTTCCAGACAAACTTCTTCTTCACAAGCTAAAGAGTCGATGAATGTTGTTGTATTCTATGTGGCTTCTCCAAGGCCTAAGAGACCCATTGTTTACTTGACTCCTGCTAGCCCCTCTCCTAAGAGGATTCATTCTATCTATGGGGTTCCATATCATAGTGATTCGTCGGATTTATATATGAAGTTTGTGAAAGCCACAAACTCTACTTCTTATAATGTCGTAGCGCACACATATAATACTAGAAGAAATCAGTAGAACTTGAATCAACAACCTTTTGTTGCTAAACCTTAGCCTAGTCAAGTGCCTACTTCTTTACCAAATTTTCAAGCAAGTCTTCCTTCAACACCTAAACCTGTGACTAAAGCACTTGGAGACTATGATCTTGTCAAGAGATTTCATGTTACTCTAGCTAAGATACCACTTTGGGATTTGCTTCAGATCATTTTGGTTTATCAAGGTATGCTTCAAGAAGACTTGAAAAATATCCTCTTTCCTACCTCCACCAGGTCCATATATGTTAATACATTGATGGTTCATGTTCATGCAGATTCACTAAATATCATGTTCTATTCGTAGGAACTTCCACCCCCGGATGTGTAGAAACAAGAGGACCCTCTAATATTCATAGTAAATGTTAATAGTATTGGTATTAGATGTACCCTCGTTGACACTGGTTCAACGTTCAATGTTTGTGGTATGGATATATTACCTAAATTCAAAGTTAATTTTCTTCTTTAGCTACTTCTTCTCTGTATATTCATGGATTTGATAATGCTGGCCGATAAGCCCTAGGCACGATAATTTTAACTTTGCGGCTAGACCCTGTTACCTTACCCACCTTATTTTATGTGATGCTTGACCCCTTTAGGGTATGTGCAGGATCATGATGGGCCAAAAAGCGGTGATATGTAAGTGATATGATGGTCGACGTGGCTGACAAATTTTTTTTACCCAAAATTGATGAAATGAAAAGGGTTTTTAGAGGAGATTCTCAGCTTTCCATCAATATAAATTATGTTTTAATTTGAATTTAATAAATAATTATTCATTTTCTATTTGAATTACGACTAAAGTCTTGATTGATAGGTTGATTGAAAAACATCTATAGATTTCAAACGGTATCATATTTTTTGAATCCAAAACATGTGTCACATTCTATGATTTTAATACTATAAGATTAAAAAGAGAAAAATTAAATTTCATGAATTTTTTACCAAGTTAAGGTGGTTAGACATATGATTTTTAATATTTTTAAAAAGTTGTAATAAAAAAGTCATAATTAATTATTTACTTACAAAAAATATTAAAAAATATGCATCACATCGGGACACAAGTCCTCTACTTATATATCTAAAATCTTATAAAAAAATATTATCATTTTATTATGGTTAGGGTGGTCAGACAGACACCTACTTCTTATTTTTTCCCTGAAATTTAAGTACTACTACATTGAAATTTCAAATTTTAACCAAATAAATTTTTATTTTTTAAAAATAAACCTAGTAGTTTATAAACTACATTCAATTTACTACAAATTCTATTCTTACATATTTTTGAAATAATAAAGATAACTTATTCAAATTTTTATATCAAGTTGCCTAACTCTGATTTTCTAAATTTTCATTGCCACTTAAGGGCCTATTTTTTCCATGATGATCTTGGACATATCCTTTACCTTACAATATTCTCCTAGGGAGGCCCTAGATTCATGCTATGGGTGCAGTGAATTCTACTCTACATCATTCTTTGAAATTTGTGGAAAATAATCAAGTGGTCATGGTCAAAGTTGACTTGAAAGCTATTCACCTTTGTGAGTTGGAAACTGTTGGTCGGGCTTTGATTGTTTCCACTCTTAAGAAGTGTATTACATATATAACCTCTGATGTGATGGTATGTTCCTTGGCAATACCATCTACAGAGAGTTTCCCCGAAGCGAATGTCAATAAAGAGGAGAAACCTAAAGAAGAAAGTCCTAAGTCTTCTCCGTCTACTTCCTCTTCTGAATCAAACACATTTCTTGGTGATGATTTGGGATCCTTAGAATTCTCTGAGTTCTTCATTAGAGAATACAAAGTGAATCTCTTCCACCTCAATCTTCCAATAACTTCATTTATACCTCTATTAAGAAAGTTTATCAGCCTCTTATCGAGAAGGAAAGTTGTGATTCTATCTAGGAACCCGACTCTTCCCTTGATAATGAGTATGATCAAAACTTTGTTGGAGGGTTAATGTTTGTGATTCTAATGAGAAGGATGGTTGTGCTCTCATAGACAAGTTTGACACTCACTATTGGAATGAAACTCTCTACATGGAACTGCCTCCTTTTGAGACTTTGCAAATGCACTATGGCCCTAGATACAAGCTTGTTTCCAAGTATGGTTATGGGCGTAAAGGTCTTGGGCATATTGAGCAAGGAATTTAGGTCGCTATTTAATTTAAGCCTCACAACTTTCATTTGGGTTTGGGATGCTCTATTGAGAAATCTAGACAAAAAATATGGTGGAGTGTTAACATGATTTCAGTTGAACCTCTCAGCTTAGTTCACCCGAAACTGATAGAGGATAAAGTAGAACCTGGTGAAGTTTATCTAGATGCCTTTTCCCTGGAAGAAGTGCTAGAAGAATTCTTGTGTTCCTATTCTCACTTGCCTTCCTTTCACCATAAGCGATGATTCTCGTATTTCTTGAAAAAGCAAGTATACTTTAGAGAAACTATTTTGAATATGGACAAGGAAGCTCTTATATCTAATGTTTGTGATAGTGTCTTGATACCTCATATTGAAGACCAAAGTCCCCTCCTTAAGGGGGATACTATTGAAGTTTTCATGGATCCTAAATCTTCCAAAAAGGTGATTAAGATCAAGAAGTGCCTTTCTTTTAAGGAAGATAAGGAGCACTTTGACCTTTTACATTCTCATCCATATATCTTCGCTTGGTCATATGAGGAAATTCTTGATATTGATGAGACTATAATGGTTCGCAATATTGTCCTACATCTCGATGCCAAGCTTTTTAAGCAAAAAAATTGAAAGATCAATTTGAAGGTTGCCTTATTTGTTAAGACCAAGATAAAGAAGCTATTAAAAGCAAGCTTTATCTGTCCAATCAACTATTCACCTTGGATTTTGAATATTATTGTCATTAGTAAACCTAATGGTTGTATCTATATATGCATTGAATTTCATGACCTAAATAAGGCTTCTCATAAGGATGATTTTTTGTTACCTAATATCGATATGATTATAGACTTGACTGTAGGCCATGCCTTGTTGTCTATCATGGATGGCTTCTCAGGCTATAACCAAATCTGTATTAATTTGGAAGACTAGTATAATATGACCTTCACTACCCCTTAGGGTACCTTGTGTTATGTGGTCATGCCATTTGGGTTAAAGAATACAGGAGCGACTTACCAATGGGTCATGACCCTAATCTTTCATGATTTCATTTATGAAATTCTAGAAGACTACATTGATGAAATCTTGGCGAAGTCTATAACTCATCAAGATCAATAGTCATCTTATCTTTGAAATAATTTGACTCTATAAGATGAGGCTCAACCCTCTTAAGTGTGTCTTTAGCATAGACGGGTATGTGCAGAATCATGATGGGCCAAAAAGTGGCGATATATAAGTGATATGATGACGCATGTGGCTGATGACTTTTTTTACCCAAAATTGATGAAATGAAAAGTGTTTTTAAAGGAGATTCTCAGATTTCAACCAATATAAATTATGCTTTACTTTGAATTTAATAAATAATTATTATTCATTTTCTATTTGAATTACGACTAAAGTCCTGATTTATAGGTTGATTGAAAACCATCTATAGATTTCAAATGGTATCACATTTTTTGAATCCAAAACATGTGTCACATTCTATGCTTCACATACTATAGGATTTAAAAAAAAAAGAGTTAAGTTTCGTGAAGTTTTGACCAAGTTAAGGTGGTCAGACACACAAGTTTTTATATTTTTTAAAAGTTGTAATAAAAAATAATAATTAATTATTTACTTGGAAAAAAATACAAAAAAATATGCATCACATCGGGACATGAGTCCTCTACTTATATATAAAATACTATTAAAAATATTATCATTTTATTGTGGTTAGGGTGGTTAGACAGACACCTACTTCTTATTTTTTCCCTACACTTTAAGCACTACTACATTGAAATTTCAAATTTTCACCAAATATTTTTTTTTATTTTTTAAATAAACCTAGTAGTTTAGAAACTAAACTCAATTTTCTATAGATTCTATTCTTACATATTTTTGAAATAATATAGATAACTTATTCAAATTTTTACGTCAATTTTCCTAATTTTGATTTTTCTGAATTTTATTGCCACTTAAGGGCCTATTTTTTCATGATGATCCTACACATACCCAGACACATGATTTTTTTTTAGGTTTATAGCCTCTCATCATGGAATCGAAGTCGACAAGAAAAAAATTGATGCAATTGTTGACATGCCTCCAACTAGGAACATTTATGAGTTGCAAATTTTATAAGGGAATATTCAGGCAATTTGTAGATTTATATCTCAATTGGTTGATGTACCCTTCCTTTCACTTGTCTATTGAAAAAGGATGTTCAGTTTATATGGGATGAGGAGTGCCAAAAATATTTTGATTCATCTAGTCAATCCTCCTATATTAATGTTGGTTATATAGGATAGACCCTTTTTTCTTTACCTTGTCGCATCACCATACACTTTGGCAGATTTTCTTGCTCAGTATGATGATATCAGAAGAGAGAGAGCAATCTACTACATTAGTCATGTTTTGGTTGATTATGAAACTCATTATTCCTCCATGGAGAAATAATTTCTTGCTCTTATCTTCGTAATGCAGAAGATATTATCTTCTTCATGCAGAAACACATGTCATTGTGAAAATGCATCTTCAGAAGCATTTTTTTCCTAGTGCTAACCTTGTTGGAAGGTTAGTGAAGTGGGTAATGTTGATTTTTGAGTTCGACATAAATTTTGTAACTCAAAATTTGATAAAATATCAAGCGGTTTCTGATCAATTTGTAGATGCTCCTTCCCCTCTTTCCTTCCCTAGTCTTGACTTATTCTCTAATGAAAATATTTTTGCAATTAATCATGATCTTGTATGGGAGATGTACTTCAATGGATGGAGATGTCAAAATAGCTCTAAAGTGGGTGTAGTTCTAATCTCACCTAGAGGTAAGTCAGTCCCTCTCTTCTTTCGATTATAATTTTCTTGCACCAACAACATTGCTAAGTATGAAGCCCTTATAGCTGGCTTGCATGTCATAATTACATTAAACATAAAACATCTTTGTATTCATGGTGACTCTGAGCTTATTACATGAATGAGATTATGGGAATCTATCAAGCTAAGCAAAGTAAATTGTCTCAGTATCGAGATATCACTTTTTCCTCACTTGATCGGTTCTCCTCTTTCACAATAGATAGTGGCCCTAAGAGAGAAAACAAACATGTGGATGCCATGGTGAGAATTGTGTCCTTGGTGTCCTTGGATAAGGATACGAAAGAATACCACTTTATGGTTCATATTCTTTTCTCTCCTATTATTTTTTACCAAACTGAATCTGATGCTCTCATGTGTTCTCATGTAGGCTTGAGAGAATAGTATTTTGACATGTTCAAATATCTCAAGACTAAAAATTTTCCCGATGATGCGATGAAGAATGATCACACTCAGATATGAAAAACTGTTAGTCCATTATGTTGTCTTGTCAGATATTCTTTAATGAAAATCATATAATGGTTACTTCTTCGATGTCTCACTAAAGTGGAGATAATCCTTGCCCTTAAGGAAGTCCATTCGAGTTTTGAGGGTGGAAATTTTGGCGGTAAATCCTTGGTGAAAAATTTGACTCACACAAGATACTTTTGGAAAATAATGGAACAAGATTCCTTTGAGTTTTTCAATAAGTTTCTGCAATGTCAACAACATAGTCATCCAAATCATGCTCTTGCTCAGGAGTTGTAGAATCAGACCTCTCCTTGGCTGTTTACAAAATGGGAGTTAGATATTATTGGGAAATCCCACTTCAATCCACGATTGCTGAAGCTATCTATAGCTTTCTTCTAGACAACATCATAGTGCGCTTCAAATTGAATTCTACCTTTGTTTCTAATAATAGCATGTCATTTCAAATAAGGAAGTGAAGAAATTTCTAGAGAAGTTTTATATTCAACATAAATTCTCTATACTGTATTATCCTCAATCTAATGGCCAAGCAGAATCATCTAATAAAACTCTTCAACTCATTCTTCAAAAAATAGAAATGAACATGGTAGGGATCAACATATTGAATTAACATATACTTTATGGGCCTATCACATGAGTGTTCATACAATGACAAGAACAATGCCTTACAACCTCGTATATGGTGTTGAAGCTATCATGTCTTTAGAGTTGGAAATTTTGTTGTTACGAGTTTCCCTTAAAGGGTTAATTGATTATGAGACTTACTAATCTAATTGTTTGCATCAGCTTGAGATGCTTTAAGAGCACTGATTATAGGCCCTTGACTACCTTAAATCTTATCAACAATCGTTGTATAATTAGTATAATCAAGGTGTTCTTCCTAGCACTTTCAAGGTAGGTGACCTAGTTCTCTACGAGAATCGGAGAAATGTAAATTCACTACCTAATCAAAAGGGAAAGTTCAGTCCTAATTGGATAGGCCCTTACAGTCATCTTCATGTATGGTTTTGGTGCATATGGATTGTTATCTATGGATGTGATGCATCTAAAAGAGCATTTTAATGCAATGCACCTTCATTGATACTAAAAGTAGTGTCTATGTGTCACATGTGTAATGTTCGCCCCTCAAGGCTTACAACATTATGCATATTGTCATTTCTTCATTAACACATTATGAATATTTTTTGTGTTATGATGAAATCATGTGTGTGTGTGAGAGACATACATGTGTTTGTTTTACTATGCTATGTATCCATGCATTACATTACATCTTTTGGTTAGGAAATTATATCATCATTATATTTAATTGGCATACATCCATGTGTATTTACTAAATCATATCAACATCTAATTTAACATACATCCATTGCAAAATCATATATGAAAGTAAAGAAGAATACACATAAAATGAAGAACGCCTTGATATCAAAAGTAGTATCTCATGTATAAATATATATATCAAATTTTGTGTACATGTATCATGCCATTGTGATCAAAAAATAAGTGGCTATTGTATATATGTGTCAATGTCTATACATCAAGAATTCTCTAGAAAATATGTAACACCATTATGAAAATGAAATATAAAATGGGCTCTTTAGGCCCCTCACATGTGGCTCCCTAAGCCCTTTGGGTTTGTAGGTTGTTGGTGCGATGGCTAGACAGTGGAAATAGAGCATGACTATAGTTTGTAACTACTTCGATTGCTTCCTTCAAAATGAGGTAAGGTTTTTGAATAAGATGAATTCTTTTTCAGCAAACCAAGGGAATTCTCCCCATACATCCAAACCTAGGGTTTGTATGTTTCGTAAATCATTCAGTTCAAACCCTAATTCCAACTTCTTTATTTTTTGATGATCGAATTCATCCATCTCGAATCCTTTCAACTTCAGAGCGATATTCCTACTCGATCCTCTTTTAGATATTAACATTCTAGCGCTCAAAATTTAACAAGAAATTTTTTCAAATACCTTCTTCTACAACCGAGAGATAGTGAACTTTTCGACACCTATTCAAATATCCATAATGATTTCTTCGAGGTTCTTCAAATTTCTTTAGAGATGCTTCAAGAGAGTTCCAAGTCACTCTGCAAATCCTTCAAATGCATTTGATGATCAAAATGATTTGTGAAATTTCTTTTATACTTAATCATTTTTCCTAACTTGAATTAATTGCAAAAAGTTGACAAACTTCTCTTCCATTTATACTGAGAAGCCCTAATTTACTCCGCAAAAGAACATGCTTACACCTTTTCTTTCGGTTTATTTTGCATTACTTCTATCCCATCATTCTTTACAACATATCCATGTTCCAACACTTGACACACTGTATTTCTTAGGGTTTAATTTATTTTATGATAAAGCTTGCCCTAAGACCATGCTAGGTCTAATTCTTAGAGGATTCATCTACACCAGATGGAGGTACAAACACATTAGTAGACTCTAATCCTTCTTTATTTTTCCATATTTTTCCCATTTCCTGCTTAACTTCTTCTTTGTCAATATTTTCACCTGGTTTATTATGTTCCACCAGAGCAAATTGCTTTTCCTTTATTTTTTTGCACACCTTTGAGATATGTCTTGGTTTCTTGCAATAGTAGAAAACTATATTTCTCTGACTTGTTTGATTTCCATTATTGCCTATTTTGCATTGATTTGCTTTATGTCCAAACATGTTATAGGCATAACAATAGCCATTGAATAATTGATTCATCCTTTTTCCATTGAACCTATTCATCAATCTGACTAATCATCTTTACCGAAGATCTGTACTCAGTAGTTTTATGTCCTATCTTATTTCATGTATGACATTTTCCGGAGAAGGGACCAAAAAATTGATTCAACCTACTCCTACACTCTGTTTCCTTATGACCAAATCTAATGCATGAAAAAAAAAACCATTGAATGAAGAGTACCTTTGTGTATTTGGTTGTCTGATAAGTGGTTTCCTTCCAGAGTATCTTTTATGCTTCCCTTTATCTTGAGTCTTTTGATTGATTACTCGATATGAGCTATGTGTTTTTCCATCAACTTCATTACCTAAGCCAGTTTTGTCTTTAGAAGGTTTTTTTCCTGCTATGAATTCATCAAGCTTGGTGGAACTTGTCTTGAAGTCCTCTTCACAAAGTTTTTCTTTCTCAAGTTCTTCTTTCAAATTCATCACTTCCTATTCAAGGCTACAACAAACATCAACTTTGCTTTGTATCACTGCTTTCAAACATTCTTCAACTTTTTTCTTTTCACCTATCTTAAATTTTAGTCTAGTATTCTCATCATTTGCTTGTTTCAATTCCTCACTCACTTCTTTGTATCTTTCTTTAAATTTCTTTAAGTGCTCTTTCAATTTATAGATACATTCATTTGCTTCATCAATATTTTCCTTCAAGTCTCTATTTTCAATTTCAGCCTTGTCAATATCTTCAAGGGTAGTATGAAGCTATTCTTTATCCATTTATTCAATCTATAGGATGTCCCTCAAGTTGTCAATCATTTTCATTGAGAAACCAGAGCTCTAATACCAATTGTTGAATAAACTGGATACTAAGAACACAAACTCATTGAATAAATACTTAAAAATTTATTGCAGGACAAAATAGATTAAAGAAATAGTCAAAAATCAAGTAACACAACACATGAACACCATATTTTACATGGAAAACCCAATGAGGGAAAAACAAATGGTGATGATTACCTCACATTATATAAAGTTATATCAATACTGGTAATAAAAGAGGCTCATTGCTAGGTACATAAGTGTTGATATTTTGTCCTTGATGTCAAACTTGATAGTATGGCACTTTGATCTTGACTCTTTGGTCTTGGAATTTCATTGGTTTAGCTATGGAATTTTGGCATTGACATTGTGATACTTGATTCAGGCTAAGCTTACTCTTGGCCTATTCATGTTTTACTTTGTTATGGATAGATTTATGGATTTTATTTACATTCAGATTTATTGCATCTTGTGGTACTAATCAAGTTGAGATTCATGTGCAGATAAAGGTTATATTGCTTATATAGGTATATGGAAAGGATATTCAGATGGGTTCACTGATATCATAAGTTGATCATGGAACAACCGGTTTCATTCTGATAGCCTCATACAAGTAATGCTTATGGGAAACTTATTTTTGGAATCATAATTGGAGTTGGCATTTAATATTAAGAAACCCCTATCGGGTTTCCTTAAGCATTTGATAAATTTATTATTATTTGCATGGGTATATGATATGGTTCATTCTTAAGAAGTATTGCATTTGCAATTCAAGTGATGTGAAGTCATTTTTCTTTACAAAGAAATCGGGCATGTTATTCTTTGAGGAATTGGCACAAATATGGGTAAATTCCATCGGGTTTCATTGAGCACATTGCATTTGTCTATTTGGTGACTTTAATTTGATGGTTGTTTGAAATATATGAAATCCTTCATAAGTGTTTTGGCTGCAATCATTCTTCTCAACTATGTTTGAACAAAGGTAAAAGGCATGTGGAAATATTGGAAAGTCACTTTGAAAGTGACATGACAGTGACTTTGGTAATAATGCTTTGTGTAAAGGAAGTCAACATGTTTGATAAAGTTGGAAATTTCATTATTGACTGACTTTGATTAAAGTCATAAGTGAATGACCTTATTTAAAATCATTGATTTTTTCGGGTTCTAAGTTATAATTGTGACCAGAATTTTCTTTGTTTGATCATTGGACATCGATTAAATATTATTTTATGATGAAGTTGATCAATGGTTTGTATGCATTCCAAAGGTAATGAGATTGTCAGCATACTTGGCATTTTCTTGACCGTGGATTTTAGAATGCATTATGATGTATTTACTTATATAGACCTTTAGTCCTTTCAGAATTCAAACTGGATTATGTTTTGGTGTGGGGCATCAAATGACTTGAAGAAAGATTAGGGAAAAAAAAATTATCATTCTTTTTTGCTAAGGGTGTAAACCCTAGCCACATTGCTGCCATGAAATAAATTGTAATTGCTGCTAAAGTTTGATGTCTCCTCTTTGTTGTGAATCTGTCCATTGCTCTTTTGATATCATGTTTGGGGTTTCACTGTGTATGGAAGGTTGCTATCAGGTGGGCACTGTCAAGAATGCAATAAGGCAGGTTGAGACCCAAGCATATATAAAATCTAAGGGTATGTGCAAGATCATGGAGGGCCAAAAAGTGGCGAAAAGTAAGTGATATGATGGCTCATGTGGCTGATGACTTTTGTTTTACCCAAAATTGATGAAACCAAAAGGGTTTTTAAAGGAGATTCTCAGCTTTCCACCAATATAAATTATGCTTTACTTTGAATTTAATAAATAATTATTATTCATTTTCTATTTGAATTACGACTAAAGTCTTGATTGATAGGTTGATTGAAAAAAAATCTATAGCTTTCAAATGGTATCACATTTTTTGAATTTGAAACATGTGTCACATTCTATAGGATTAAAAAAATAAAAATTGAATTTCATGAATTTTTGACCAAGTTAAGGTGGTCAGACATGCGAGTTTTTTTTTTTTTTTAAAAGCTGTAATAAAAAATTAATAATTAATTATTTACTTGGAAAAAAATGACAAAAAAATATGCATTGAACATTGGGACATGAGTCCTCTACTTATATCTAAAATATTATAAAAAAATATTATCATTTTATTGTTGTTAGGGTGGTCAGACAGACACCTACTTCTTATTTTTTCCCTAAAATTTAAGTACTACTGCATTGAAATTTCAAATTTTCACCAAATAGATTTTTAAAAAACAAAATAAACCTAGTAGCTTAGAAACTACATTCAATTTTCTACATATTCTATTCTTATTTATTTTTGAAATAATATAGATAACTTATTCAAATTTTTACGTCAAGTTGCCTAACTCTGATTTTTCTGAATTTTATTGCCACTTAAGGGCTTGTTTTTTCCATGATGATCCTGCACATACCCCTAACTAGTATTTACATAAATCTCTTACTGCTCGAACAAGTATCATCATTCTTTATTTTGAAAATGCTTTCAATTTAAAAACGTAAGACAATTACTATTTTATGATTCAAAATTGAAAATGCAAGAGTGGTTTTCTGCAAGGCATGACATGATTTTGGTTACTATACTTTTTAACATTATTGGTAGTCTGAAAAAATTGTTTATTTTTGGTTATGAGGTTCATCATGATATGGGTAAGGTTAAAAATTATTGTAGTGATATTTTTCTATGTTTTCAGCTTGAGAAAGGTTATCTGGAACATATTATTGTATCTCTGATTTTATTCTTCCTCCACATGTTGCTAAATATATTGGAGTTTCTTTTGAACAGTTGAATAAGGATATTATTATTCTATCAATCCACTTTGAACAAAGAAAGATATATCATTTTGTGCATACGTTATTATACTCTTGTAATAGGTGAAACAACTGGAATAGATGATTCTATTGGCACGGATTTGTTACTTTTTTGTCATGGTTCTGAGAAAAAAAATAAAATGTAGTTTCACCTTCTACGACCTAGAGGGGTTTTTGATTTATTTTTCTAAAAATGCATTTTCTATCACACATTGTTAGAAGTATGATTTACTTGGTGCATACTTGGTTGAACTTTGTTATTCTAAGCAAATACCTAGCATATATCCTAACGAAAATTTTTGTCTTATCAATGATACCTTGGATGAAGGTTAAAAAGAGAACATACTTGTATTATTGAGAGGTGAGATAGTGTGAGAGATTTTCTGATTGAACACAAAAATTTCTTAACTATTCTTGAAAAGAGAGATGTAATAACTTTCGTAAATGAAAATCTAAAAAGAGATAGTGAAAAATCTTTGTAATAATAGTTTAAAAATATGATGAAGAGTATGATTATAAAAACCTTTTTATTTAATATTTTAAGGATTCATGTTGAATCTTTAGGGTATTAGATAGAGAGGTATGAGTGAGCTAAAAGGAAACAGAGAGATCCCCTGTATTATTGTAATTCAGTAAACTGAAAAGGGGTTGGTGCTCCTTGAGATTGGTGTCTCTAAAAGAGGGGTTGGTGCTCCTTGAGATTGGTGTCTCTAAATGATGGGTTGGTGCTCCTTGAGTGGGTGCTCGAAAATTAGCCTGTAAGGCATTGTAAGTAGTGGTTTTTGGAATTAAGCTAGTGAGGTAGTTTAGGAGTGGTTTTTCTACCCTAAGAGGGTTTTCCACTTGAAAAATTATTTGTCTTATGGTCTCATTACTTTGATGTGATATTGCTTCATTACTGTGATGTTTTTGTGACTAATTATTCTTATCAGTCTGAGCTTGGTTGAATGCTAGTCCCTTCATCTCTGCAAATGTTCCTATCAAAATGTTTTACATAAGTGTTCTATCAGTGTTAAATATTTAGATTCAAAAGAAAGCTTAAATGTATTCAGTTGGTCCAGAGCTCAAGAATTGTTTTGTTGAACTAAAGCTCCCAGTTATTTCATGCTTGTCATATTTCATTCCATTGCACAGTTGGTTCTGTATCTCATAAGTCTACACTGAAATCTGGTAATCCTAAAGTGTTTTTAGTCATCTCTTTTGCATTTGTAAGATAACTCTCACAAGGATTAGTGGGATAAGTTGTCAAAATGAATAATTCTAATTTTATCATAAATGCTCTCAATGCAATCACTCAGCCCTATTGTCAATAGAAAGGATATCAAAATTAAAAGTCTTCATTAAAGTTTAAAAGGTTTAGACATTGACTCACCCCCCCTCTCAGTGTTTGTCTATACTCCAACAATTGGTATCAGAGTGTAGGGTCCTTTGATAGGTCTAAACATCCTAGGATTGGTTCTATTGTTTTTTGGAGTATTTTGGTTATTATGGGAAAGAGTAGACAAAATAAGGGTAAAATAAGGTTTCTGGAAGATTCCAATCTTCAAATTCTAGTTAAACCTATATGAGTAGTAATGAAGAAGAAGTCATATATAATAACTCTAAAATGGTAGAATACCCTAGATCTGGAACACCTTTGTTCGAAAGTACAAATTTTACTTTGTGGAAATCCAGGATGGAAACTTACTTGTCTTCCTTAGGGTTTGAAGTGTGGGCTGCAATTGAAAGAGGTTTCACTATATCTACAACATCTCCTTCCACACTTGAGAAGAAGAAAGCTCTTTATTCTAATGCCAAAGCTATAAATGCTATTTTTAATGGCTTTTTAAATGAATTTGTTACAAAATTTATTCACTATAGTAATGCAAAGGAAGTGTGGAACAAGTTGATTGAAATGAATCGAGATGTTGATTTGCATGAGGAGATATCTTTGGGTATTGAATTAAGTTGTGCAATGTCTAAAAGTCAAGAAGGTAAAATTATTCATAGTTCTGAAAAGAATCTAACTAAATCCAAAGAAATTATCAATGAACATTCAAATGATCAAGAAACTAGTGTAAAAGTTGATCAATTAACTCTTGTCAAGTCTAATGAATTCTTGTCTCTAGAAATACCCCTGCCAGTTGATACTAAATGTGATCTTATTGTTGGAGAAAAAGGAGATCACTTAATAAGTGATTTTGAACAAGAATTTGGTGAAGAAGAATATGAAGATGATGAGTATGAGGTTGATTTGGAAGGAGAACTGCTTGTCGCCTTAGATGAACTTAAAAGGCTTAAACAATAAAATCAATATCTCAAGGTACATTTACAAGAAATTGTTGATGTCAATAAAGTTGTAATACAAAATCATAATGAGGATAAAAAGATTATTGAATTTCTTTAAATGGCTGATAGAAAAAGGACTGAAGAGGAATTGGAATTCAAGCTAAAAGGCAAGGATGAAGTGTGCAATAAACTAGAAAATGAGATTTCTTCTTTAAAGAAATGTTTAGACAATGATTCCTTGTTAAAAGAACTAACACTTCGAGATAATATGATTAAAGTCAAAAAATTGAAATTGAAGAATGTAAGAGGATAGATGATGTTGTGAGTTCTGATTTGGAGATCAAAAATATTGTTTGTCTAAAACTTGAAGGAGACGTAGTTGCATTAAGAAAAGAGCTTGAAAGTGTCAAGGTTCAATCAGATAAAATTCAAAATTTTGATCAGAGTACTAATATATTGAATGAGATGTTGGGTAGACAAAAGTATTCTAAGGATCCTACAAGAGTGGGATATGAGGTTGGATAAATCTCTGTCGAAGAATCTCAAAGAGTGTTTGCTACTACATATGGAAAAATGTTTACACCAAGAATGAAGGTTGATCTTAGTCACCATGTTGTTGCAGCGAAGAATGTAGAGAAAACAAAATCAGAAGATAACACTACTATTAGAAGACAATTCAAAGATACTCACAGAGAAAGGAGAAATGTCTTTAGATCTTCACATCCTTGGAATGATCATTCATTTAGGTATAATCATTCTTTTCAAGGATATTGTTATGTTTGTAATGACTATGGTCATAAGGCAATTAATTGCATGAGATGGTCAAATAAGAATCATTCTAATTTCTCTAGAAATTAGAATGTGGTGTGTTACAACTATAAAAACTTTGGTCACCTATGAAGAGATTGTAGAATGAATACAAGTGATAATAATGTAGGGAACAATGTTGGAAATGTCTATAGGAAGCCTTTTGTTCCTCAAAACAATCACAAATTCATTTGTTTCAGATGTAATAACATTGGGCATAAAGTACAACAATGCATATTTAATAGAAAGACAAGTACTTTAAGAAAACTAGTGAAAATTTCGACATTGGTGTGGAGAAGAAAGAGAAATCAAGATGAGAAAAAGAGAAATAAAGATGAATGTGTGAAAAATCCTTGTGCACTCCTTGCACATGTGATACCATCTAGATCTTGAGAAGAAGAAAAGACTCAGGGGGAGTCTATTATGGTAACTCATTTTACCCCTATGGAGTCTAGAATGAAGTATGACAACATGCATTTGCTATTGGTGGTAAAATAAGTAAAGAAGAGGTCTGTAAGTGTCAATATTTCATTATGTTTATTCTGATTGTATTGCTTATGAAGGTCTGCATATGATATGGAGAGTTTATGAGAGCCTTGGATATAACAAATATCATCATGTTTATTACTCTGAGTATAACTAATTAGGTTTATAGGTTGTTAAGGAATTCAAGTTTGAAGTACTTTGATAGTCCTTTGGTGAGTTTGATTCTTTGATGGATCAACTCAAAATTTACTTGTTGTGCACATATTATAATGCTTGGTTTAACTTATATGAGTGAATTTTCAATGATAGAGCATGATAAGACAATGAACTGTTAATAGTTTAAGATGTTAGTATAGTATATGACATGTAACGATAGTGGCAGCTAGCTGAAAGAACAATGAAAGTGAATGTTGCTTGAAATTGAGTTTTGTGGTGTTGTGCTTGGAAGTTTCCCGTAACATTTCATGATTGGAACACAAGTATTGATGATTGTTGCAGGGACTAGTGACAGTGAATTGTATATTGCCTATCTATGATAGATTTTTAGTATGCTGACAGTATGGTATACATGATTGTTGTTATCACTAGCACAACTTTCATAAAAGACAATACTTTGATAATGAAATAGTTGTTTTGGTCTAACATTGCTTTTCTATTACTTGGTAGTTCAAATTTTTTATGGTCTTTAGCTTGCAGGTGGTAGTACTTTGTTGGTTCTGGCATGATATGATGTCCATGAAAGTTTGATATTTTTCATATTACGAGATTCAAAGCTCGGGGCAATTAGATAATGAATTTATAGATCACTGGTATAAAGTGGAAAGTGATTTGTCACTATGTGCAGAGGTACTCTAATGGAATTTTTGGTGCTAAAGGTCTCTCTTATTGATACATCAGGTTTTTAATCCTCATGAGAATTTTTTGACTACTATGTGTTTTTTATCTGATTTGAGTCTTTGCACATCTGCAATATGGTTTACAAATGGGGTGGTGAATTGCTAGTGTTCTTGCAATGGATTGAAAGTGTTTTCAATGAACCATTTGGATTATTTTTCATTGCTCTTGTTGTTTGGGAAAAGGAGTAATGATGCCATTTCTAATATATTTGTGTATGGAGCTTCTTTGTAGGGGGGGTTTGTTTCTGTATGTTCCTATTTCCAGCTCTATTATAGTTTTTTCAATTTGTTGCTCTTAATGATTTATTTGCAGCTAGTTCATACAATTATTTGTTGGCATTTCAGTTTTGTTTCATGGAATTCTAGTACTTGGTTAACACTTCATTTGTGGTTTATGGCATTGCATATTCTCCTTTGGCCTTGTGACAAAAAAGGGGGAGAATGTGTTTTTGGTTTCTGATTCAGATTTTGATGGCTCAGTTTTTTCCATCAAGGACAAAGGGGGAGTTTGTTGATATTTTTTCCTTGATGTCAAACTTGATAGTATGGCACTTTGATCTTGACTCTTCGGTCTTGGCATTTCATTAGTTCATCTATGAAATTTTGGCATTGACATTGTGATACTTGATTCAGGCTCAACTTACTCTTGGCCTATTCATGTTTTAATTTGTTATGAATAGCTTTATGGATTTGCTTTACATTCAGATTTATTGCATCTTGTGCTACTGATCAGGTTGAGATTCATGTGCAGATAAAGGTTATATTGATTATATAGGTATATGGAAAGGCTATTTAGATTGGTTCATTGATATCATAAGTTGATCATGGAACAATTTATTTCATTATGACAGCCTCGTACAGGTAATGCTTATGGAAAACTTGTTTTTGGAATCATAATTGGAGTTGGCATTTAATATTAAGAAAAACCCTATCGGGTTTCCTTAAACATTTGATAAATATGATATTCTTTGCATGGTTATATGATATGGTTCATTCCTAAGAAGTATTGCATTTGAAATTCAAGTGATGTGAAGTCATTTTTCTTTACAAAGAAATTGAGCACGCTATTCTTTGAGGAATTGGCACTAATATGGGTAAATTCCATCGGGTTTCATTGAGCACATTGAATTTGTCTATTTGGTGACTTTAATTTGATGGTTGTTTGAAATAAATGAAATCCTTCATAAGTGTTTTGGCTGCAATCATTCTTGTTGACTATGTTTGAACAGAGGTAAAAGGCATGTGGAAATATTGGAAAGTCACTTTGAAAGTGACATGGCAATGAATTTGGTAATAATTCTTTGTGTAAAGGTAGTAAACATGTTTGATAAAGTTGGAAATTGCATTATTGACTGACTTTTATTAAAGTCATAAGTGAATGACCTTATTTGAAATCATTGATTTTTTTGGGTTCTAAGTTATGATTGTGGTCAAAATTTTCTTTGTTTGATCATTGGACATCGATTAAATTTTATGTTATGACGAAGTTGATCGACGGTTTGTATGCATTCCAGAGGTAATGAGATTGCCAGCATACTTGGCATTTTGCTTGACCATGGTTTTAGAATGTATTATGGTGTCTTTACTTATATGTCTTTAGTCCTTTCAGACTTCAAACTTGATTATGTTTTGGCTTGGAGCATCGAATGACTTGAAGAAAGATTAGGGTAAACTTTTTGATCATTTTTTTTTGCTAAGGGTGTAAACCCTAGCCACACCGCCGCCATGAAAGAAATTGTAACTGTTGCTAAAGTTTGATGTCTCCTTTCTGTTGCGAATTTTTTGATTGCTCTTTTGATATCATGTTTGCTGTTTCACTATGTATTGAAGGTTGTTTTCAGGTGGGCGCTATCAAGAATGGAATAAGGCAGGTTGAGACTCGAGCATATATAAAATCTAGTTGGTATTTACATAAATCTCTTATTGCTCGAACAAGTATCATAATTCTTTATTTGGAAAAATCTTTCAGTTTAAAAATGTAAGGTAGTTACTATTTTCCATTTCAAAATTGAAAATGCAAGAGTGGTTTCTTGCAAGGCATGACATGATTTCGGTTACTATACTTTTTAACATTATGGGTAGTCTAAAAACATTGTTTATTTTTGGTTATGAGGTTCATTATGACATGGGTATGGTTACAAATTCTTGCAGTGATATTCTTATGTGTTTTCAGCTTGAGAAAGGTTATCTGGAACATATTATTGCATCTCTGATTTTATTCTTCCACCACCGGTTTCTAAATCTATTAGAGTTGCTTTTGAATAGTTTAATAAGGGTATTATTGTTCTATCAATCCGCTTTGAACAAAGAAAGAGATATCATTTTGTGCATACATTATTATACTCTTGTAATAGGTGAAACAACTGGAACAAATGATTCTATTGGTGCAGATCTGTTACTTTTTTTTCATGGTTCTAAGAACAAAAACAAAATTCAGTTTCACCTTTTATGGCCTTAGAGGGGTTTTGATTTATTTTTCTAAAAATAAATTTTCTATCACACATTTCCATAAGTATGATTTACTTGATGCATACTTGGTTGAAATCTATTATTCTAATCAAATACCTGGCATATATCCTAACATAAATTTTTTCTTATCTATGATACCTTGGTTGAAGGTTAAAAAGTGAACATACTTGTATTATTGCGAGGTGAGACAATGTGAGAGATTATGTGATTGAAAACATATTTGTTCTTAACTGTTCTTGAAAAGAGAGATGTAATAACTTTTGTAAATGAAAATCTGAAAAGACACTGAAAAATATCTATAATAACAGTTTAAAAATATGATGCAGAGTATGATTATAAAAACCTTATTTATTTAATATTTTAAGGATTCATGTTGCATCTTAAGGGTATTAGATATAGAGGTATGAGTGAGCTAAAAGGAAATAGAGAGATCATTTGTATTATTGTAATTCAGTAAACTGAAAAAGGGTTGGTGCTCCTTGAGATTGGTGTCACTAAAAGAGGGATTGGTTCTCCTTGAGATTTGTGTCTCTAAATGAGGGGTTGGTGCTCCTTGAATGGGTGCTCAGAAATAAGCCTATAAGGCATTGTAAGTAGTGATTTTGGGAATTAAGCTAGTGAGGCAGTTTAGGAGTGGTTTTTCTACCCCAGGAGGGTTTTCCACTCAAAAAATTATTTGTCTTATGGTCTCATTGATTTGATCTGATATTGCTTCATGACTATGAAATTTTTTTTAGTAATTATTCTTATCAGTCTGAGCTTGGTTGTATTTTTAGTCCCTTCACCTTTGTAAATGTTCATATGAAAATGTTTTGCATAAGTGTTCTATTAGTGTTAAGTATTCATATTCAAAAGAAATATTAAATGTATTCATTTGTTTTAGAGCTCAAGAATTGTTTTGTTGAGCTAAATCTCCTGGTTGTTTCATGTTTATCATATGTCATTTCATTGCACAGTTGGTTCTGTATCTCATAATTCTGCATTGAAATCTAGTAATCATAAAGTGTTTTTAGTCTTCTCTTTTGCATTTGCAAGATAAAACTCATAAGGATTAGTTGGATAAGTTTTCAAAATGAACAATGTTAATGCTATCATAAATGCTCTCAATGCAATCACTCAACCTTGCTATCAATAGAAAGGATATCATAATTAAAATTCTTCATTAATTTTTAAAAAGGTTTAGACATTGATTCATCCCCCCCCCTCTTAGTGTCTGTCTATACTCAAAAAATAAGCTCATTTCTTACAAGGACTTACTGTCCAAAAATGGAGGATCATTTTCTACAAAAATAAGTAAACAAAAATGGCTAACCGCGAGAGTTGAATTGAGGAGTTACACCACATGTGTAGGTTCATTTCCTTTGATGCTCAGAGTATTTGATCACATGACCTGATCTTCAACCACTGTTCAAACACTTTTCTCATACACACACTTATTCTTCTCTTCACACACATTCACTGCACATACATATACTACTTATCCTTCATCGCCTTCTCATCTTCTAACCATCTTGTATATATATTTGATATATTTTCATGCATTGATTAAGCCAGCCTAATAGATTCAAATTATATTTTCAAGAGTAATTCACCCGTGTCATACAGCATCATGTTAGTCAGGATTAACTTAATACCAAACTTTGCGATCTCAAAGATTGGTACCAATGCATCACCCAATCATATGAACATCTAAGAATACATATATACATGCTTCCAACCATTATAAGCCTTTTCCCAAAACCATAGATTATATTAATTATCGGTGGAAATATGTAGACCGACATACTAGAGATATCAGATCAAATATTGCATAGGATAAGTGTGATCTACACACCGTTACAAGGTACCAGACCAACATGGTGACATCAATGAAAATATATGACAAATTTCTAACATCTTTTTCAAAGTCTTCCAGGAAGTTAATAGTGAAAGACAAATTTTCTAGAGTATTTTTCAATAAATCAATATCAACACTTTCACATATGAGGGATTCTTGAGAAGCAATAGTCATATCAACTTGATCTTTCCATGTCTATAGAGGTTTAACCTCATCATCCGTGTGTTGGATATCAAGCAACAATACCAATTCAGCCTCATAAAAGTTTGACTTTAACTCTCTCATTTTCACTTCCAAAGGAGTTGCATTCCCTTGAAACCTTTTTTCCTTAATTTCATTAACAAATTTATATGTTGGGCCAATCTTTGGATATTTTTCTTTTTTATGGGAAAACCCAAATGCTATGAGCTTCAAATTTCCCACCTTGGGGATCCATTTGTCCATGATTGGAGTAGCTAAATCCTTGTATCTCTAAGACAAATTAATTGCTTGCAACGTTAAAGAATAATTTGAATGAATACTATTCAATTTACCTTGAATCTTCTTATTCATATATTCTAGAACTATAAAACAATCTTTGAATTATTCTCATACATTGTGTATTGAACCTGTGACAACAGTTTCTTATATAATTCAATCTATAGAAATAATTGTTCCTTTGTGGGCTCATTTGATGGAGTTTCACCTAATGTGGTTGGCTCCTCAATTGCAATTGGTTCCTAACCCAGATTATATGGAATTATTGCTAAGGATTTCTCAGGTAGAGGAGGAGATTGGGGAAGTAGGTGCAATATAACCTAAATCTAACAGGCCTTGGGTCTTCAATTTTTCTATTTTTTTCTTGAATAATTCAATTCCAGCTCATCCACCTTTTGCTAACTCTTATTATAATCGTCAATGATGTCATTCTACTTACCTATATATAAGTCTCTATCTGCAGTGACATTCTCCACTGTTGCCTTAGTGAATTTTTCAACATTTATTGTCATCTTTGCTACTTCTCATGATGGAGTGTCAGAGACTTTTGATAATTAATTTCCCAATGAAGTTGGCTCTGCAAATTTCAGTTTCCTAGACCCTAGAGACGATGACCAAAGGACTAAGGCATACCATTCTTCTTTTAAGGCTGACCCTTGCAATGCCAATTTAGCTTCTTCCTCTATTTGAAATAAAGATTTTTCATGCCTTCTTATTGTGTCTAGCACAATTACATCTGCAATGTCCCACTCAAGAAACAATAACACACCACTTTTTTTTACTAGTGCTCTACCTTCTTCAGGTGTGATGTTCTGAAATTCATTTCTCATCATCTTGCTCATATTTTCTTGAACAACTTCCTCATGCAACTTTGGGTGTAAGATTCTCTCCTTAGCAACATTTTTTCATAATCCTAAGCCTTATCTCTCCATACAAAATCATTAAAAAATTTAGTCTGCACAAAATAATTATCCTCCAAAAATGTCTTGCAAGCATCTTTCCTTAGATCATCAGCATTTCTCAGGCCACTTACATTAGCCTTCCCTAGTCTGAGGTTTCTCTATCATGTTCTTGATACACCCCCCTTAGGGGAGAAGGAATTTTATGTTTCATCTCTTCTAGTGTGACTAGGATGTCATCTTCTTTTGACTTAGGCTAATCAACTACCTCACCTTTATGAAATCTCTGCCTCTTAGGTGGTGGCTGCTCAAATGGAGATTTACCTCTAGGAGGTGAATCAATGTCTATTATAGTAGGGGGGGCTTGTCTGGGAGGAGATGGTACTGACCTCATAGGAGAAGATTCCCTTGACCTCTCTAATCCAGTAAGGATTAGAAGTGTTTGCTTCTTCTTTACTACCTCCTTCTTCCTGGAGTACACCCTAACCTTGTGTGGTGGCTGATAAGAGGGTCTCTCCTCCAATGCTCTTATTGATTCTTCTTCAACAACCATTTCCTTCCCCTTATCAGTTATTGTTCATTCCTCCCTCAATCACATACACGATCCTATTCAATTCACCTATAATATTGGGAAGAGGGTCATAATTTGGATCTAACCTTGTAATTTTATCCACCATTTTATTGAAGGCAAGATACATTGCATTCCTCTCATCCTGAATTTTAAAATAATTTTTTTTCCCGATGACATCCTCAAGATAGTAAAAATTGTGGATAAAACTACCACCTCTAACTCTTGCTTTCAAAGAAGCAATGAAACCCTTCGGGTCATGCTTCCTTAGGTGCACAATTTTTTAGTCTCTAAGGTGTAAGAACTTGCTCCAACTCTTTCCATCCTCCCTTTTCCATGACAAAATCTGAGAACATAGTCCACTCAAGAAAGAATGAACCTTTCTTTTATTGCTCAGGTAGATGTACCATTTGTGTTTCCCCCAATTGCCTCATAAATTCAATGAAACCCCTCAGTGTCACATCTCATGGTAATGCATATGGATTCACATTTATTCCATAGACTCTAAAAATGGTGTATTGGGGTATGGAATTATGTCCCCCCAATTATGAGTCAATTTCAAGTCGGTCCTCCTCTCCATGGACCTCAAAAACTCATGTATCTCCTTTGGAATATGTGGTGGATTATAATTAAAAAACCTTCTCAACTTGGAGACAAAAAAATTATGGAAGAAAACATAATCAAACTTCAAGTCGTCCTTATCTAGAATCTAAGTCCAACATTGGATTGTTAATTCAATATCTTCCTCTACTTTCTTTAGTTTCATGTCTTCACAAAAATTCTTATCTCCTTTGTATAAGAATATGTGCATCAGGAGAGAATACCACTAGAGGCTCACCCAATCCTTTCTCGCCTTAAGTGAAGACATACCCTTATGAATGTTTCCTACCATATATGTGGCATAATCATATACTACATTATATGGTGGGTGTTGAAGGTGTGTTTCCATATACATGAAACCTATTGGCATGGTAGTTGGTGGATCAAAACCAAGAATTTGGCACAAGGAGAAAACTATCTTCTTGAAATAGTTTGCAAAGTACTTCATAGAAAAGGGTTCCTTTTCATCCTTGTCAATTTCCATTTGTTTCCTTGCTTTTCCACCCCTGTACTCGCGGTATGCATGGACATTATTTTCAATATGAACATAGCCCTAGTTCTCTCATATTATGCTATGAAATTTTTGAGGTCAATAGGAATCATATCTTGGCTCCATTCATGTAGCCTAAAGATTTCTACAATCTTCTCTTTGGTTATCTTAACCATTTCAACACCATCATATTCCCTACGTACCCTTGAGATAAGATCATACCTCATAGCTATATCCTTCAATAATCCACATCCATGTATACATTAGGCACTACTAAATTCCCCATATCTAATCTCCAGGTGTTGTAGATGGGAACTCCACATTTTTTGTTCCCAAACTAGTTTTGGAACAATTGCCAACCTTTGAATGACACATCAACATCTTTGATAGAACGTTGTTTGTCAACTAACCCCTCTTTAATTTAGGGTCATAAAATAAATTTGTTCTCTCAACCTTTTTTCTAGTTGAGGGTTTCAATTGGTCAATAATATCTTGGGAACCAGGCCTAGGTGCAGTCTCAAAATGAAAAACTTGAGCTTTGGGAGCCATTGGTAATATATAGGTTCTAATAAATCTAGGGTTTCAGCACTAGAGAGATTTAAGACCTAACCTTTTTGTTTAAAACCTAGCGCAAGGCTCGAAGGTAAAACTCAAAAGTTTTAGAATAATTTCAAACCCTATAAGCAACTCAAACCAGTATAAAATAACTCAATGACATGTAGAATCAATTTGGTAGAATAATATAATGAACGTCTACCCCAATCCTAGGCAATTTTAAACAAAACATAGAGAATGGTGTTTGTTTTCACTTACAACTTTTACACTTGAAGAAAACCCTAATTTTGATCACCTTGAACTCTAGAATGCTCACTTCAATCTCCTAGATGATTTGAAATTTGTTTATAATCTTCAATTATGCGAAAAAAACAATCTTTTATGTGCCTTGGCATTGAATTTGGGTAGCTTTCCATGTCATTTCCACCATTACTACTCACTCACATGAAGTAGAATGACTCTCATGGCCACATCTTCAATTTTGAATTCCAATCATTGATCACCTTGTGAGATGGCATGTTGGATGACTCAAATTTAGTCAACAAAGTTTGAATTTGTGTCACCTTTAGAAACTCATCCCGTGCCAATACTATTTTCCACTTGGAAAGTTAACTCCTTTATTCTGCAAGCTCCACCTTCTTCCCAAGTGATAGAGAAATCCATGTTTCAATCGCCCACTAGCCCGGTTGCTTTTTGGAATATGATATTTTATTGATGCAAGGGTTGGCGGGGAATGGTTGAGATTTAATCTCAATAATGCATCTCGGTCATTGGTTCAAAACAATGGTTTCAAATATGTAAGTGGAGACAAGGCCCCACGCCTGCAAAAATACATGTGTCATCAGTTCGCTGACCCAACTACTTTTTAGAAAACATTATTTTATTCCTATAGGGCTGGCGAGGAATGCCTAGGATCAAATCCTTTGATCCAACCATTGGTAAATCTACACATGTAGAGAGATTTAGTCTTAAAGAAGGGGACTGACTAGATCAACAGGACCAAGACCCATGGGATTAAGGACTTAAAACTTAAGTCACTTTAATAGGAAATATTTCACCTGTCTTAGGAAATATTAAAGCGATAGTGTAATATGTGATGACTGACAAATCTAGACCATGGGTCTAGTGACAAAACACATCTGATGGCTTAAGTCATGACTCAAATGACCTGCAACTAGTTATAGAAATTCAATGAAGTAATATAATGCTTGGGGAAAAAGAACATGAAATTTGAAACAAGGACTTTTGAATCAAACCCTAAACCCAACCCTAAGGCATAGATGCAATGGATAGTGATAAGGCAAGCAACCAATTCAAAATTTTCAAAAAATAAAATCTCCACTAGGAAGGATGAAGGATGAAACCTGAAACCTCGAAATTTAGTCAATTTTGGAAGAAAAGAGTGAAGTGAGAAGGAGAAAGAAGAAGAAAGCGAAAGACTCAAAGAAGAGAGATTTCTGAGGTTGGACCTCAAATTGTTGGAGGTCTGATTGAAGGCTTACACTTTGCAAATGAAATCAGTAAGAGGGAAGAGGGGGGACCGAAGGTTAAAGCCTGAAAGGTAAAAATGGAAAAGGAGAGGAAGGAGGTGAAAGGATGGAAGAGGAAAGTAGGAAGACCGACCCTTGAAGCCCAAATATTTGACACAATTTTTTTGAGGAAAGACAAGTTGAGCCTCGGTGGTTGGAGGTAAGGCCTATGGATTACCTTAAGGGATCGATAGAAGGTAATGGGGAGGAGCGAAATTTGAAGGCCAATGGAAGAAAATGGAAGGAATAGGAGAAGGAGAAAGAATAAATGAAGTTAAGTAGGTAAGAAACATTTTCAAACCTTACAAAATCTGGGAATTAGGATCATTTGCAAGGAAAAATTATGCAAGATGGCCCATATAGGATCAGTCGGATTGGTTATCAATGATGGGTCATCTAAGGGTGGCATGCAATTTCAACATTTTTGGTGACTATGTAGGAAGATTATCTGCTAATCATGGAGTCTAGAGGCCTTATCAATCCATTGGGTAGGGGTCATGAGGGTAAAAATTCAATAGCTGGGCCTCCTCAAAGCAAAACAAAACATGTGTAGCTACACTTGGAGGAAAGAATGAAAGGTAAGAGCATACATTCCCTTAAGAATAATGTAGAGTGTGTAAATAACTTCAAGGAAAGAAATAAATTTATAATATGTACATGAAACTAATAGGAAGAAAATAATGGAATATTGCCTCTATCAAAGATGAACCTTTCGAAGGATTTGATCTCCCCCAAACCATAGTTACAGACCTCATCTAGCTGCAACCACTGAAAACTACTACCAACTTGCATGGGACTACACAAAATGCTTGCAAGGTGAAGGGTCACTTAACTATAAATTTTTCCATTGCAAGGAAACCATATAATGCAAGGGTTACACTCATCTAACATTGGTGTCTCATCTGAACATACAATAGTAGAGGTGAACTTTTTTTAAGATGGGATATCACCCAAGACAAAAATTTCTATAGAGGAAAAAGAACTCACCTCACAAAAGGATAGGCCAATGTCAACACTACTAACCTCCTTAAGGAATGAACTAAAATAAAAAGAGAATGTTTCTAGCTCACATGGTGATGCAAAGTATGCCAAATCTGATTTTTGATCTACATAAAGAATCTCTTCTTCATGCACTTCAAAAGAGAAACTTTGAAGCTCAGACATACAAACAAATTGAGCAATGAGAGCATCACTCTCCAAAAAAATGTGTTGTTGCTCAATGGTGGATTTTGTAGTGTTTTGGATCCATGTGAAGCACTCTAACCTAGTCACATTATCTCAAATTCCAAAGGTCACATCTTCATCTTAAATGAAGACCTCATATTCAACATTGCTACATTCAAGGACAACAAGAAACCAACAAACCTCATGATTACTTGTATTGATGCAAACTTCATCAACACAAACCTTGGATTTTTGAGACACTTTTAGTGAAGAACTAAATTCTTCAAATTGTCTCTTTGTTCTAACTGTTGGAGTGTGAAGTCAATTAGGACTAATTTTGTATGTGTCATTCAAGTTTTCTTCAATTAGGACTCCACTCCTATATGTGTCATACATGTAGTTGAGTGAGTCATATTGTGTTGACTTAGTAAATTATTATGTGATTCATATTGTGTTGACTTAGTAAATTATTAAGTGATTCATAGTAGAATCAAGTTAGACTCTATATGTGGCAATCTTGTAGATGATTGAGAGCCACATATATGAGTAGTCAATAATATGACTATAGTGGTGGCATTGGAAGGGTTAGAGGTGGAAAATTTGAGAACTTAATTATAGCATTAAGTTTCTCAAATTTGTATATAAATAGAGGAGAATTCCCTCATTTGTAAAGAGTATAAAGAAGGCTAAAGGCTAGAATAGATTTGAGAGGTATTATTTCCCTCCTTTTGAAGAAGGGAATAGATCTCATTTGAGGATTTTGTAACTCTGTAATTCTTGAGAATCAATATGAAAGATATTTTTCCTTGTGGTTTTTTATTAGTATATTTTTACCAGGTTTTTCCACGTAAATCTGAGTGTTATGCGACTTTGTTCTTCTCTACAATTTTCTACACTTGTATATTTTTTCCATATAATTGGTATCAAAGCATAGGTTATTTGTGTATAAGTTGTTTAAATGGAGAGGTGAGAAATGGAAGGAACTACTGTTACCAGATTTGAGGTGCATAAGTTTGATGGTTCTAATTTTTCTCTATGGAAGTTTAAGATTCAAGCTTTGTTGGTGAAGGATGGATGTGACAAATCTCTTAAAGGAGTAGCATATAAACCTACAAATATGAGCACATCATATTGGAATACAATGGATAGAATGGCTAGAGAAATAATCTAGTTATCCTTAGTAGATTCAATTTTATTCAATGCTCATGACTTGTGGAATACGCTTGCAAATTTGTATGAGACAAAGTCATTGGAAAACAAAAAATTTCTTCGAAGACAGTTGTATAATTTGAGGATGCATGACAATTCATTTTTTATAGATCATCTCAATGATTTCAACACACTGATATGTAAGTTGACTTCAGTGGGTGTGAAAATTGATGAAGATAAGGCAACAATATTACTATGCTCCTTGCCAGATAATTGGGATCAGTTGGTTATGGCTCTTAGTAATTCTGCACCGAGTAGGAAGTTGGTCTTTGAATATGTGGTGGCTACTTTAATCTTTGAAGATTAAAGGTGGAAGAAATCTCAAGGATCCTCTTCAAATGAAGCCCTTTTTGCACGAGGTAGAACTTGGGAAAGAGAAAATATTGAGTGTGGACAATTCAGGTCCAAATCCAAGGGGCAAAAAAAGGTAAAGTGCTAGAATTGTGGAAAAAATGGGCATGTCAAGAAGGATTGTAGGTTTCCAAAAGAAACCAAGGATAATCCTAGTACACCAACATCTAAGGAAAACACTGTTGAATTTTAGACACCATTGGAAGATGGAGAGGTATTAACTGCTAATCTAAGAAGCTCTTTACTTCATGTTTGGATTCTTGACTCTGGTGCCTCTTTTCATATGACACCACACACAGACTATTTTTCTAGTTATCGATCTTGTGTTGGTGGTATGGTTTACATGGGAAATGAAAACCCATGTGAAGCTGTTGGTGAAGGAGAGGTAAGAATCAAGATGTTTGATGGATTAGTTAGAAATATTTAGCATGTTAGGCATGTACCTAGTTTTTAAAAAAAATTACTTTCACTTGGAGTGTTTGATGAACAAGTTTATCGATTCAGTGGTGAAAATAGTTCTCTCAAGGTAACAAAGGGAGTTTTGGTTGTGCTAAAGGGAGAAAAAGTTGGCAATCTCTATAGGTTGGTTGGACAAACTGATAGTGGAGAGGCGGTTGTGGTATTTGATGTAGAGATGGACTCATTATCAACCTGGCATCAAAGGCTAGGCCACATGAGTGAATGAGGTCTCAAGGTACTACTAGATAGAAATCTTCTCCCAGGTACAAACTCTAAAGATCTAAGTTTTTGTGAACATTGTTTGTTTGGGAAACAAAATAGATTGAGGTTTTCTAGAAGTACTACCAAAAGCAAAGATTTATTATATTTAATTCATTTAGATACTTGGGAAGCTCCTGTAACATCTATTGGAGGTTCATCATATTTTTTTTCATATATAGATGATTATTCTTGTAAGGTATGGATTTATCTTCTCAGGAAGAAATATAAAGTGTTTTCTTGTTTCAAAAGGTTTAGGGCTCTAGTAGAGAATCATAAAGGTAAGACAATAAAATTTCTGAGAACTGATAATAGAGGTGAGTTTTGTTTAGCAGAATTTAACCAGTTTTCTAGTGAGCAAGGCATTACAAGGAAATTGACGGTTGTGAGGACACCACAACAAAATGGTGTTGTTGAATGCATGAATCACACAATTATGGAGCGAGCTAGATGCATGTTGAGCAATCCTAGTTTGGAGCAAAAATTTTGGGGTGAGGCTGTAAATACAACTTATTTCTTGATCAATAGATCTCTCGCTACTACTCTTGATAATAAAATTCCTGAAGAGATATGGAAAGGTAAACCAATTGAATATTCATTTCTCTATTTTTTTGGTTCTAATTCTTGTAGACATGGAAAATATACAATTCAATCCAACGCACTTGATCCTAATTAATAACGTCATTTCTTCCTGAATCACACTCTCACCTTATCATCACCTTTCGTCTCTTAATTAGATAAATCATTTTTTATTTAATTAGGTCTTTCTCCTTTGTTGATTAAATTAATCAAATTAATTTAATTAACCCTAAATCCCTCTTTAATTAAATAATTCATCTTATTTCATTAAATCCCTAAAGTCTTCTCATTAAATTGAATAAACTAAACCTTATTTGATTTAATCTAACATTATCCCCTTTAGGTAAATAAATCAAAAACATTTATTTAATTAATCACTTTCCTCTCAATTCAGATTTAAATTAACTCATAAATTTGAGTCAAAATTGTCAAATCATCTAATCTCTCATTAAATTGATCAAATCTTGATTAATTTAATCTCAATCACTAAAATCCTAGAGAATATAGCTTGCACAATAAATCAATTACTTTGATTTATTTAATTGCCTATTTTCTCTCAACATGGAATAAAGGAGGAATATTCCTTCAAATTTGAATTCAAAATCCAAGTGGATTTGTACATCCAACAAAGCATTCACTCCTCTTACATGTCCTTGTACATTGAGCCAAGTGGTATTTATTTCATTATTTTTTCCCTCTCACATGTCATTTCCCCAATTACAAATTCCACCTAATGTCATTTATCATGCACATTGACCAAAATGTGTTCATTCCTCAACTATTCACATCTTAACAAGTGGTACTTGGCCATTGCATGTTGAATGATCCCACATTGCTCAATTCCACTCTCTCTTCCATTTTGGAAATCTATAAATGAGAGATTCTTCCACTCATTCTAACATCCACAATTTGAGTAAACTTACTATACTCAACTTCATCCTCATCCACACTTAGAGAAAAGTTACTCTCTTCACATTGAGAGCTAATTTTGTCCATTTCATAGCTAGGTTATGCCAAAATCTCATCAAGGAGATTCAATCATCCACAAATAATCAAATAGCTTAAAAAGGAGTTGGGAAAGGGCCAATTTCGACACACCAATTGGCACCAACTCCCCCATGGGATCAAGAGTTTTATTTGCTTAAATAGATTTGATTTAGTTTCTTGTATTGTTCATTTCATTTCTATTATTGAGCATTGTAAATGGATTTCATGGGGAATCCTTGTTTTATCTTGCATATGAACTTAATTATGTGTTTGTTTGTTGTGTTTGTGCAGGAATAGGATTGAAGTTCACATTTTGGCGCTAGAAGGAGGGCTGATTTTGAGAAATTCGTCACATTTTTCCAAAATTTTGTTGTTTTTTTAATGATTTTTGTGTTCACAAGAAACTGTGCTGCTTTCAGTCATGCGGTGCCATATTGCACCGCTTTTAGAGATGTGGCGCTACATTGCACCGCTCTAAGCTCAAACTCTGTCGCACCTATTTTCCCGCTCAGGAATTTCAAATTTTCAAATCTCATCATGGATCTCTTAATCCCAAACTTCACCGCATGCTCAAACTGTGCCGCATTTGTTGACTACACCACTGGCTGATAGTGGAAAATTTCAATTTGATTTTTTTAACATGTAATTTTTTTTATTTCTACATTTTTGATCTTCTAACTTATTTACTGTCTCTTCATCTTCTGATTTTGATCATTTTGTAGGTAGGATCCAGGAAGGAAACGAAATGGAAGGATTGATTATGACATCCTTCTCATCTTATATACAGTGTTTTTGAACACTATAGTGTTGTTTAACACTTTTAGAGGATCTTTAATCTCCTTCAAAAATAATTTGTTATCTTTTATGCCTTAGGGAACAATAATTTTTCTTTTGGGCTTTAAAAAGAACAACACAAATTTTCCTTTCAAATTTTGAAAACAAAAGGCTTAGAAACAATTTACTAGATTTGGTTGAGGTTTAAAAAATTGAACAAGGAAAATTCCACTCTTGATTTGGTGCTTTAAAAAGAATTCACTTTTTCTTTGTGGGCTTAAAATGAACAAGTGTTGCTTTGTTTTGTAATTATTTATTCAAAATAATATCATCAAAAGGATGTATGTGCTTCTCTCACCCCTCACAATGATCTTGAGAATCAAAATATCTTTTGGTGATCTTAGGTTGAGTAAGGTAATTGCCTCCACACTTCATTTTTTGGGATTAAAATTGAACCAATATTGTGAATGTGAGTGTGGAATATTACGAGTGTTCTCCTTTTTTTATTCAATGAAGGTCGATTGAACTATGAGATATGGTTGCTTGCTTCTTTTTTTTATCTTAGCAGGCTTGCCTTGTGGGAAAAAGTAATCACCCAAGGGAACGACCCAACCGAGAATACGCTAAAGCCAAGCGACTTCCACCTGGGATATAAGTGAGGATATTGGAACAAAGGCAAATATCATGAGGATTATTCTAACGAGAAGGGAAAAAATGGTCTCTCATCGTACTAGATAGTCCCCCACAAACGGAACTCCCGCATTAAAACCCCTTGTTTAGCAAAGCCCAAAATCCTATCTATTTTTTGGTGCAAAAGTTCATGTCCTTTGAAACCACCCCATATGTGGTTTTGTTGTAGAGATGAAAAGTATGCCATGGGAGATTCATGGGTATTGATGGTTGGATGACCCAAGAAGAAAATGCATTGTAAGGGGGAGCCTGTGTGGTCAAGCATCTAATCATCTGCACTAAATATGTGCAGTTGGATTCATCGAAGTGGGAACCCAACAAATATTATGTTTTCAGCCTAGGGATTGTACATGTTCTTGAAATCAAAACACTTTTCTTGGATCTAAAAAAATTAAGAGACAAACATTCACAAAAGCTGCAAAATTTCAAACTATTTGGAGGAAACAAATACCCTTGACAAATCCATGTACTCTTGCTTATCCTAAGGATTTTTTCCTTAGATATTTCTAAGTAATTGGGTTTAATCATCATTTGTTTTCATTAAAGTCAACCTAGGAAATTGTGCTCTTCAAACCTTGATTTTCACATAATGGATCTTATGGAATGAAAAAGAATTGAGACATAGACATTTAGTTTGAAATTATAATCAAGAAAAGTGTTTTTGGTAAAATTAACTCATTAAGAAAAGATAAGGACAATTGGACCTCACATGTGTTCTCTCAAATTATTTCTCATAAAATCAAAATCCAAAAACCAAAGTTCAAGAAGCTTAGTCTAAAAGCTCGTGAGGAGCATATTGAAAGAATTTTTGAAGTTAGAGAAAGATTGGTGTATAATTTATACAAGAAGGCTTCAAAGAACAACCCAAGTTTGTAGGAGTTCTATTATCAACATAATCCAACTCTTTTTCATAGGTTTTCTTTTGTCACATAGGAAGTATGGCATGTTCTTCAATACCGAGGTCTTTTTAAAAAGAGTCTTGTCTAGGTCAAGTCTAGGATCAAAATCATCCATCACATCCATCATCAGAATCGAATCTCACCTCATCAAAAAACTCTTGAGAAATTTGAAACATCATTCATGCTAAACATAAAGGAAAAATCAACATTACCTTATTTGACTTAACACACCTAGTCAAATTATCAACCCTCTTGAACAAATTTACCTCTAGGATGATGAAACTTCCTAAGGTCTACTAGTTCATGATCACTTTGATTGGCTTAAAACACTTAGCTAATTCATTCTCTTGTACATTTTTTCTCTAGGATAACACAACTTCCTAGGGTTTACAAGTTCACCATCATCTTATTTGGCTTAACACACCTAGTCAAACTATCAAAATCAAATCAATTCAAGCCCAAAGAATTTTAGCATCCCCCCTAAAATTTCTTCAAGATTTTCACTCACCCGCATCATCCATTTTCCATTTATCTCATCCCCATCATCACTTTTTGATCCTCGGACTGTCCTAGTTCTTCTCCTTTTTGTGCCTAAAGATCAAGATCAAACAATCTCTATTTTATAGTCCAAACATGATCACAACAGAAGAGGAATATGGAAATTACAAAGGAAACATCAACTTCAAGTGACCTAATTCAAGCAACCTCTGAAGTAAACCTTGTAGGATCAAGAAATCCCCAAAAAAACTCCTCTCTACCATCACAAAATCCTCAAGAGGAAGGCTGTGAAGAGGACATCATCAACGAGGACTTGGGAATGACACAAAAGGAAATAACTAAAATGATTTAAAATCTAAAGAATCATAGAATTGCCAATGCCATGTTAAAACTTAATGCCTCTCTATATATAAGTGCATTAACGGAAGTGTGTTAACGGAAAGAGGGGCCCAACTCACTTCTAACCTTGACGTAAGTACCAAAATAGAAAGGCCTCTTGCAAGAATACCCCCAATGTCAATTCCAAACATCACTCAAGAGATTCCCCAAACCATATCAACAATCACATCAACCCCACCAGTAGTTAATAAGGGAAGCACCATGTTTCATGAATTACAAAAGCATCACCTTGTAAACAACAGAGAGGTAAATATCAACACCACACCAGATAACTCTATCCCAATAAATTCATTACACATGAATGTTTCACTTACTTTCCATAATCATGCAGACTCATCCTCATTTCATGCAATGCCAACCTATCCGTTGAACATACAAACTTCTCTCCCCATTTTTTCACAAGGAGAAGGTGGTTTGTTCGAAACAAGGGGAGTCATTGACCTATTCTCATCATCACTTTTCCAAGGGAACATACCATCATTCCCTCCATTACCGCTCACATCATTATTACCTCCTAGGTTGGGTCTCCCCCTACCCGCCACTAGTTTCTCAAATCAAGGAAATATGAGCATCACATTGAATCCTCTCATTTTAACAACAGGTGGTAACCATTCAAGCTACCACGGTTAATACATCAACCACTCCCAAAATCCCTCAAAGCATGGCTTCTCAAGGACCAAGCATCTCAATCACACCACCAACAACCCAAGTCTCGGCTACCAACATGACCCCTCCACCCACCACAATGGTCAACACCGTCCCCAATCCAATACGAATCCCACCAAAAGATAAAGTGATGAATTCATTCATCACCATGATTCAGGCAATCCAAAAGGCCACCCACCAAAGGGTACTTCAACAAAATCAGCAAGCTACACAACAGGTTGCTCAGCAAGCGCAAGCACATTTAGCTACCTAACAAGCTACACAAGTTGCAAAATCCCAACAAGCCACACAAGTCATGAACACAACCCAACAAGTACAAGCTCAAGCTCAAGGCCAACACCAAGCTCAATGGGCACAAGCACAATATCATGAACAACTGCAACCAATTCATCAACAAGCATACCAACAAGCCCTGCAAGATTTTTTAGGCACAACAACAAGCTTTGTTGGCACAAATATAGGTAGACCAACAAAAAGCTTTATTTGGTGCAACAACAGTTAGATCAACAACAAGCTTTGTTGGTGCAACAACAAGCTTTGTTGGTGCAACAACAGCTAGACCAACAACAATCTTTATGGCAAAAATAGTAGCTGGACCAACAACAAGCTTCATTTGAATAGCAACAGTAAGATCAACAATAAGCGTTATTGGCACAAATGCAAGAATACCAGTAGGCCTTAAGAGCATAGCAAAGCTTGCAAAAAACCCCCACCAATACCCATCTCATCAATCAAACATCACAAACACCTCAAAACACATTCATCCCACCTCTTGATCTGCAAAACGATGTGGTAGCACAAATCAAACTACTCTCAAAGCAAGTGTTGGACCTCCAGTCGAGAAAAACAACCAAAATTTTGGGCAACTTGTGCCCCTATCCATTTGACATAATTCTTACAATGGTACCATTCCCAAGGGGATTTGAGATCCCCAAATTTGATAAATATAATGGGACGGGAAACCCTAAAAATCACGTCAGGGAATTTCAAGTGCATTGCAGGGAGGTTGCATACGATGACACATATCTAATGCAAATTTTCCCTCGAAGTCTGACCGGTCCTACCATGGAATGATTTTCTCGCCTACCCATAGGCATCAAAACATACCAGGAAATCATGGAAGCATTCCTTAAAAACTATGCATTCAACATGGGTGTAGACATTAGTTTGGAGGAACTATCAATGCTCAAACAAAGAAAAGGACAGTTTTTTGCATCCTTCTTGCAAAGATGGTGATCCAAGGCCAATTAGAGCAAGTGGACCATGCCAAAAGAACAAAAAGTTTGCACAATCATATTCAATCTAGATGAAAACTTGGCGTTCTACCTAAAAATGCAATGCATCACAATGTATGATCAATTGATCCCAAAGGCACTCAATATCGAAAGAGCCCTTATTGTGCGAGGAGGTACATCAACATATCCTGCACAACAGGATAACCGCTCGTCCACCAATTATAACGATAAACTTCGAACATGGCCGAGGAACAAAAATATCACAAATGACAGAGTGGTCAATGCTAAGGTGGTCATCAGTGCCCCTAAGCAGAACATCCAGACACATCATCAACCCTAGAATCACAATCACAATAATGTGAAAACTAATACAGTGGCACAACAACAATCACTTCCAATCAACCAAATCAATAACTTGAGCAATCAAGGAGGACCACATCCCGAAACAAATATCCTCCCAAGCGGATGTTCACAACCCTTGGAGAATCAATTGAATCCATATTGAAGAAGTCGGTCAAGTAAAACCTTATCAAAATCTCCAACTCTGAGAAATATGTGAAACCCTTGACAAAACCACCATGGTACAACAAAAATCTCCTTTGTGATTTTCACAAAATTATAGGACACACAATTGAAAATAGCATGAGGTTAAAGATCATACAACACCTTATCGATGACAAGATCATTAATGTCGAACAACCAGCTGGAAATCAAGACCTCAAGATATACACAAATCCGATGTTGAATCACAATCAAGGGAATAATCAAGGAAACAACAAAGGGAAGAAAAAGTATGCTAGTGCAAACCTTGTATATGAAGACATTGCTGCATGCATAGACAAAATGGTCATTGTCATTAATGTCAAAGGAGCCAACGCTGATTGTGTAGTCAGCACACGTGGCAGAAAGGTTACTATTGTAGGGGCATCACAACCATCCTAGACCCCCATTTCAAATCCAAAAGTCAGTCCCTATGATTATAGCATCATTGACCCTCTAAAAATAAGCCCCACCCAAATATCCATCATGGAATTATTGAAAATTTATGTTGTCCATAGGAAAATCCTTGATGAAGCATTAGTTGCATCCACTATCTCTGCTACCCTTGATACAAAAAAATTCCAGGCTATGGTTGGTAACATTTTTGCTCCAAACCTCCTCACCTTCTCCAACCAATATTTCCCTGCCCAACCATCTCACAATCGTGCACTTCACCTTCAAGTGTTGGTTCACAAGAAGAAAGTCAAAAGGGTACTAGTGGATGGAGGTGTGCACCTCAACATTTGTTCACTCAAACTAATAAAGAACTTGGTATTCTCGAAGGACTCCATTGACAAAAACAAAGGCATCACCATAAGAGAAAATGATGACCAAGAAAGAGTGTCTCAAGGCACTATCAGAATCCCAATCCAAGTGGGGCCAGCTACCATGGAAACCACTTGTCAAGTCCTTGACCCTAACCTACCCTACAACAACCTCCTAGGATGCCCATGGATCCATGGAATGAAGGCGATTGCCTCAAAATTCCATCAATGCATCAAATTCCTATACCAAAATGAGGAGGTCACAATACATTGTGATCCGGAGCCATTTTCCTATTGCAAAAACTTGGAAGCCAAGTTTTACAAAATTCCCCAAGTACCAAAATATGATGAAGGCCCATCCACTCCTTATAAATATCCATCTAACCTTGCCTCCACTTCTGTGATAGAGACACCCTCCATCCCTGACATATCCGATATCAAGCTCATGATCCAAGATAATGGGTGTGGAGATTATAAAATGAAGAAAAATGCCTTTGTTGTAGGAGAGTAACCTCAATCCCCTAGGTCACATGGGCAACCTCAATCAGTTGAAGCACCTGTCCACACTTTTAGGGAAGACCCTTTTGGATTCCACCGTTGCGGTGATCTAATTCAAGAAAATGTGGATGAGGAAGACATTTCAAGCATGCTATACCATGACGAAAGACCCACGCCCACTCTACCCATGGATGAAACTAGCTGAGGATTCCAAATAATGCTTGGTATGGGCTACAACAGGAATGAAATCTTTGGAAGAAATAGTGATGGATGACTAGAGCCCATCATTATAGAAAGAAGAATGAGAAATATTGGCCTCAGATGTACCCCTCCGAGTATAACCATACATGGCAGAGGTACTCCTGGTAGAGTAGTCAGGCCTCCTCCTCAAGTATCGGCAATCACCCTTAAACTACATGTATCCATAGGTTTGCCCCTAGATAATTTCACTTTTGACATAATTGATGTTTGCACTAGTAGTGATGATGAGGATACCATAACAGGGCTTCCCATGCTTTTTAAGAACTCTTCCTTACTAATGATTAGTGCATCACCCGTTGAGTCAAACTGCCAAACTCAAAAGATAAACCTAGTTTACCCTCAACTCATCGACTATGACCACGAGGACCACCGGTTCTAGACGCATTCAAAAATGATGAGGCACTCTTAGAATTTATGGGACTAAGGGATACAGTTCCATGCATAGATCAAAAGGCTAGGTTTTACATCACACTAGACACCTAGGCCTAATATGGGGAGATGATTTAGTCCTTCAATTGTAAAAGAAAAAGAACGAGAATAAGCTCAGGGTCATTGAGTGAAAACCACACTATGGCACTCTCTAACCAAAGAATAATAAAAATAAAGGATTCATCCAATGGTGAAAACCTCTCCGAGGCACCAGAGGATGAAGGATTCAATCTCCCCCTACTACACTTCATCAGGAGAAATCGACAGTCTTGGAAAAATAGTGCAATCATGTGAATCTGGGAATGGAAGCAACACCACAAATCACCTTCTATGTCGAATCACTTCTAATAGAAGAACAAGAAATATTGGCAGAATTTATAAAGGAAATAAAGGTGAACTTTGCATGGACCTACCCTAACATGCCGGGTCTTGATCCAGAATTCGTCGTTCATCACTTGGTTGTTTACCTTGGAGCTAAGCCAGTAAGGAAAAAAATACCCTCAGATAGCCTTGCTAGTCAAGGTGGAATTATAGTAACTCTTGGATGTTGGCTTTATATGCCCAATTGATTATCCAGAATGGGTGTCCAATCTTGTGCCAGTCTCAAAGCCAAATGGGGGCATCTATATTTGCACTAACTTTAGAGACCTCAACAAAGTGTTTACCAAGGATGATTTTCCACTACCCAACATTGATATGATAGTGGACATGATGTTCAGACATGAGATGCTATCACTGATGGATGGTTTCTCAAGATACAACTAGATAATGATTGCAAAGGAGGACCAACACAAGACAAAATTTACATGTCCATGGGGCACCTACTACTGGAACATGATGCCATTTGGGCTAAAGAATGTAGGGGTGATGTATCAAAGGGCCATGATACTAATCTTTCACGACATGATACATAAAACTGTTGAATATTACGTGGATGATATATTGGCCAAATCAAATAAAAGATAGGATCACATAGCAGCCCTAAGTGCCATTTTTGACAAACTAGAGAAGTACAAGGTCAGACTCAACCCCAATAAATGTGTCTTTGGGGTCCAATCAAGTAAAATTTTGGGATACATAGTATTGATGAGAGGAATAGAGGTGGATCCCACCAATTTCAAAGCAATCCTTGACATGGAAGCACCAAGGACACTAAAACAACTCAAAGACCTGCAAGGCAGACTCCAATCCATCTGAAGATTTATAGCGCAACTAGCAGATAAAAGAAATTCATATTCAATCTAATCCACAAGGGAGTAGCATACAAGTGAGATGACAAGTGCAAACAAGAATTTAGCAAAATTAAAGAATATCTAATTATGCCACCAGTGTTAATGCCACCCATCACAGGAAAACCACTAATTCTATATATTTCAGCAACCATGGCAGCCATCGATGCTCTATTAGCCCAACATGATGAAAATGGAAGAGAGAGAGAAATATACTACATCAGTAGGACAATGGTAGGGCATGAGCTCAACTACACACCAATAGAAAAATCTCTCCTGGCAGTTGTGTTTGCGGCCAAAAATTTGAGACACTACATGTTGGCTCATCAGATCAAGCTGATCACAAAGATAGATCCACTAAAATATCTTCTCTCTAAAGCTAGTCTCATAGGACGAACAACAAAATGGGTTATGATATTGATAGAAAATGATATTGAATATGTAGAGTGCAAGGCTATCAAGGGGAAGATGATTATAGACCAACTAGTAGATCCTCCAATCTATTCAGAGAATCCACTAATATCATAATTTCTAGACGAGCCCATCTTCAATCTCAGCACAACCAATCATTGGAAACTCTACTTCGATGGCTCATACACAAAACATGGATCAAGAGCCAGTGTTTTCTTCATCACCCCACAGGGGGATTGTATTCCTAGATCCTAAAAATTGGCATTCCCTTGTACTAACAATGTCACAAAGTATGAGGATTTAACCATAGGTCTCAAGATTACAACACAGTGGCAGATCATGGCACTAAAGGTTTACGAGGATTCACAACTTATTATCAACCATGTCAATGGTGAGTACCAAACTAAGGATGACAAGATGAAACCATACAAGAAGTTAGTAGAGAGCCTCAAATAATCGTTCGTTGATATCACCTTTGAGTAGATACCAAGGGATAATAATAGAGCAACTGACTCCATGGAAACAATTCGATCCTTACTGGATATTCCTCGCAATGTCTTAAAACATGAATTCTTGGTATAGCAACTTCTTGTACCCACATTCAAGGTACCATAGTTAGAATATGTGTGCAAACTCATTGGTCCTAGTGATCCCTAGTATCATGACATCTATACCTACCTAAGAATAGGAGTTCTCCCAGCTGACATAACCCCAAACCTTAAACGAGCCTTTGTCAAAAATTTGTTACGTTTTTTCATCCTAGGAGAAACCCTCTATCGTAGGAGCATTGAGGGAACCCTTTTGTGTTGCTTAAATCCTGAGGAGGCCCTAACTGCTTTAACAGAGGTACATAATGGCACTTGTGGTTCACACTCCGGCGGTATGACCTTGGCCAAGAAGTTGCTGAGAACCAAGTACTACTCGCCAACAATGGAAAGAGAGGCACATGAATTTGTCAAAAAATGTTTATAGTGCCAGCAACATGGAGACCTTATTCATGCACCAGCTCAAGAGCTCCATCCTACTGTTACACCATATCCCTTTTCACAGTGGGGGCTTGATCTCATAGGAAAAATCACACCCACCTCATCCAATGGCCATAAGTTCATCATCACCGCCACAGAGTATTTCCCAAAGTGGGTTGAAGCAATTCGAATGACCTGCATAACAGAAAAGAAGATTTCCAAGTTCATTCTAAACTATCTCATTTGTCGATACAGTGTCCCCCAATCCATTATCTCTAATAATGGGACACCTTTCAAGAATCAGGATGTTCATAACTTATGCAACAAATTCAAAATCCAACATCGCTTTTCTACTCCATACTATCCCCAAGGTAATGGCCAAGAAAAAGCTACCAACAAAACCATCTTGAAAATCCTTAAAAAGACAGTCAATGACTCTGGTCATGATTGGCATCTGTAGCTAAATCCTACCTTATGGGCCTACCACACTAGTATCTACATGCTAATAGGTTCTACCCCATTCTTCTTGGTCTACGGATCAGAAGCCATCCTCCCAATCAAGATCAAGCTCCCATCGTTGAGAATATCATTGCAAAACCTCATCACAGATGAAGAATATAGGGTCTCACGATTGAATGAGCTAGAGTTATTAGATGAATGGCACATGGATTCTCTGAACCATCTACAGGTCTATCCAAATTTCCTGAAACATAGCTACAACAAGATGATCAAGAGGTGAACCTTCCAAGTCAAAGAACTTTTTCTAAAATAGAACCAAAAGAACGTGTTGAATCCAAAAAGAAAAGGAAAGTTTGAGCCCAACTAGTTGGGACCTTTCATCATCACAACAAGTTATAAATCAGGAGCCTATCAACTATCAACACCAGAAATTGAGCCTCTGCAGGAGCCCATGAACAACTGTCATCTCAAAAAGTTTTATGCCTAAAAACTTGCGAGGTATAGAACCGAAAAATATAAAAAAATCAAAAAATGTCCTGAAAAAATGGTCACCCTAATGAAAACTTGGAAAATAGGTGTTTTGGTGACAACCAAAAAAATAGAAAAAACATAAAAATCAGAAAAAATCAGAAAAAGGATTGAAAACAATAAAAAAAAATTATCCTCTAGTGAAAACCACTTCGATGGCACTTTGGACAAGTACATTGGTGAAAATATGGAAAAAAAATGCTAAGCATAAATAAAGCACTCTCTATCCACCAGGATCTGCATGAATCACTCATCCATTACACACCATAACATTTCATTGATCTTCCTTCCATCCATCCGTTCGCATCCATACCATAGCTTGATCTTGTGTTCATATCACGCTCCACCATGGTACTACTTGGCACAATCCCAAGGTTAGTTTGTCCTAGTTTTATCAAATTAGTCTATTAGATTACACTGGGGGCATGTTCCTACACCTATGTTGGATCAAATTCATGTATATTCTGGGAATCTTCCTTAAAATAGAAAAATACCAAAACATTCAGAAAACTCTCAAAAATTAAAAAACATCAGAAAAATCTCAAAAATCTTCAAAAAATTCATCATTGAGTCTTTTCAGTCTTTAGCCTTGTCGAACTACACCATCTCTAAGCTTGAACATAGGAAAGGTTGGTCTTTGATCATCCCTTGAGACACCCTAGGTCAGTCCTTTAGGCATCTATCGCAATAATTTAGCATTCTGTTTGCCCATCTTTCTCATCACCAAATTGAGTTTGTCGTTAGTCAAACTGTGTGGTCTCTACATGTATAACGTAGGCAAGGCTAATCTATGGATCAGCTCCTAAGACCCCTAGGATAGGTCTTTAAGTTAGTCTCTTCATCTAAATTTGATAAATCCAAAAAATTCAAAAAATATGAAAATCAAAACAACCTCAAAATATCTAAAACATCCAAAATGGTGCATTTGCCTCATCTCACTTTCACCCGTAATAATCATCACCCATAATAAAATCAATAATCACCCTCATCCTTTGGTGAGTCATTCAAAAGCAAGTCTAGCAGGCTCAAAAGTGAACACCTATTTGTCAAAGTCTTAAGTCTAAGTTAGTAAGCATGTAAGTTAATCAACTTGGAGTATCAATAGCATATCATCCAATCAATCTCATCAAAACCTTGATCACAAAATTTCCTAGGATGTATCTTTCCCACAATGGTCATAAGCATCAGGTATCTCACCTTATTTTAGCTTTGGCTAGCTGTATGAAGAACATTTTCTTGTTTTTTTGCTTTATCTTGGTCTTTTTAACTTATCGTATTTTGTGCTCATTCCAAGCACCTCTCAAGGATTCCTAAACAAAGTAGGTTTAGAGAGAAATTAATGGGGCAACGATCATTATCTTTATGCCTATTGTATTTGTGGGACACTCTTGTAAAATAAATTAGTCATGCATACTTTATTTGGTGTGTGGAGAGGATGTTTTAGATATCTTGTTGACCACATAGGAAAGCTTTATTTTCTATGTTTTGGCCTGAGATGTTTAGAATGTCTAAACTACATCCTGAATGAGTTTTTGTATGTTGAGTGTGAACAAGAATACTCCTATCTGATTGTCGAGTCAAATTCCATCACACTAGGTACAATGTCATCTTGGTTCTTTATACCTTGATGCATCATACCTAGGTGTGTTATCAAACATAACGTAATTGGCCCTTTGAAAATTATGACTCTTGGTAAGTAAATAACTATAATTCTAAATGACTTGTGGGATCTTTTTTTCTTCTATATTAATTCCATACTAACATGGTATCATGACAATTAATCATAACATCACCAATGCATACACCTTGCATCCACCAAATCATCAGCATAAGTGCATATCATATCATATAGATCATACCACATTATCATCTTAAGTCATGAGGAATAATATAGATTTTTTATTCTAAGTACCTTAAAAAATAATTGCATTACATTCATTTTACATCATACATGAATCATTAAGGAAATAATAAAAATCATTAAGCATTAATTATCATCATTAATCATTTGCATATCATTTATCATTTATCATTTGCATATCGATACATCATCAGTAGAATACATTGCATCCATGTAATCATCAAAATACATAGAAAAGATACAAAAAGAAGTGCATCCATCATATAGAAGCATACATCGTATCACATGAGCATAAAATAGAAGCATCTCATAACATTTCATAGAAAATTTAAAATGCATCCATACATCATACATCATAGGACATATCATAAATCGAACCACCTCATATATATCATAAAAAATGTATGACTGTCATGATAGAAAATCGGATCAAGTGTACATCAAAATACATGATACAATAGGGGTAAGAATCGAGGCCCATAGATCAAAAATGAATAAATTGTATGTGGTGAAGGGCTAGCCTTGTTGGTTGCTGCCCTCTCCTACCTGCATCTCACCATGATCCTCTCGAGGCATCATCCCTATCTACTAAGAGAAGTCTGGCACACGGCCTACTACTAGAACTACTTGTCTATAATGTTGTCGATAATACTCGGCCTCTCTAACTACCTCTTTGTAAGCCCATAAGGAAACTCATCAGCCCTAGGATGATGAGGCCATACTCTCCAATTGCCTCCACCGACCAACCTTCTGATCCATCTCAGATCGAGCCTGGTCCCTCTCAGCAGTGACTGTCAAAATATGTTGCAGAGCCTAATCCCTCTCTACAGTCAATACCTGAATCTGACCCTGCAACTATTGGATCAGTGCATCTCGATGATTTGGCTGCCCTGGTGGTTGCTACTATGGGACTTCTCTATCCCCATATCTAGGTTGGTCATCCTATGCCACTACCCATGGAGGTGCCTATTGTGCCTGATATTTGGGAGGTGTCTGATGAGGAGGTAGTCCACCTCCTCCTTTGTCCCCATCCCCATCTATGTCGCCTCTACCTTCTATCTTCTACCCTTGCTGGTTGATTTTCCTTTGGGCCTCTAACATGGGAGTGTCACACATAGAACTAACAATCTAAAAAGAGGCCTAAACCAAGCTCTATACGGCTGGGTCATTCTCACATCTATCAGACCCTGATCATATGGCCACGACCGGGCCACTAGCTATTTGAATGAGGACAATGCCTCAACTATCAGGATAGGCAAGCCCCATGTTGTCTCCCTCATGCTACGAGCAAAAATTGCCACGTACTGATCATCCAATCTATCCTAGATATCGCCAAACTAATGGGCCACCTTGTCTAGGAGATACTGCTCTATCATGGTATGCTCTCGACCCTACATCCATCTATCTTGCCAAGCAAAAAGAGATGCTCTGTATCATCATATAATGGGCCTATGCCCATCCAAGGCCTCTAGATGAACTATCTCATCTCATCAAGAACCTGTTGCCAATGGGTGATCCCACCTGTGCCAGTGTGAGTAAAGTGGATATGTGCCCCACCATATCACCAAACAATGGGGTCATCCATATCAAGGATGATCGATGTGACATCTGGATGGACCATTGGAATCCACTCCCATGCCCAGATGTGTAACAAAGTAACTCCAGCATCGAGGGCCCGGCTGTCCAGATACACAAACTCATGTAAATCCCTATATAGGGAGGCCAGGATCACTTGCCCCAAAGTAAAGCACTCCCAGTGAACACACATCTACTCCCATTCCAGCCCCCAGCCTAGACTGAAGTATCTGCCCTGCCAATCAGGTGGCACAAGACCATAAATAATAGCTGCAACAATCAACCTGTAGGTGAACACTCTACCTCGATATCGCTCCAAGGCAATATGTCCATCAGAAAGGATGAGCTCATCAACACCCATGACATCAAATCAGGCTAACCCACCCTCCTCTGGATCATAAATCACTCTACCTCCATGGATAGGCAATTAGAGAATGTGCCAGCCATCCTCGAAAGTGATGTTAGCCTTATCGGTAGCAAGATGGAAGGAAGAAGTCTCACTATGCCACCACTCGGCCAAAGTTGTCATCATACCTAAGTGCGTCTGAACAATAGGGACATATGCAAAAAACCAAAGGCCACTTGAGTATGAAGTTGCTCCTGAAGGTACACATGCATACCCTGCAATTTGTGGAGTACCGACCATCTGTGCTCCCTCGAATGAAGTAAATCAAGCTCCTCTTACACAAGGGAAACCACCGCGTCAAGTCTCGTAAAAAAATTTGCCTCTTGTGTCAAATTTTTGCATTGGAAACAGAAAGTGTGGCATTGTTTACAAATATGGTGCAGTTTGAAAAGTTCTAAACTGCACCACGCGACGAACTTTGATAAAACCTAAATCCCTAACTGTGTTGCACGACGCTATCTTTGCATGCGACTAAGTTTGATCTAAGAACCCTAATTTCCTAACTATACCAAGTGGTGCTATTTTCAAATGCGGCATAGTTTAGGACCGCACGACATCGAATGAGCATTTGCAGTGGCACTATATAGCGCCACTCAGCTTGAAGATGGTTTTGACCCTATTTAATGCATGAAAATGATAAAATTAAAGGTCGGGATGGGGGTACATACCACGGGTCCTGCACCAACTGGACGTTGGTGCACTCATACTCTCTCTGACACATGCCTTGGAAGTTGTCATTGTGCCATTTCAATCGGGGATCAAAGCTCAAAGTGCAAAAAATTAAAGCCTAAGTGTGTAAATGTATTGAAAGTGACCCCTCAAGGTCTATTTAAGCCTACAAATTAGGGTTTTTTGAATTGATTTGGCCATCCAGCTAGGGTTTTGGTCCCTCAATCTTGTTTATGTCCAACCAAGGACCATGTTGCATCTATTTTTGCGTTTTAACGCATTTTTTGACATCCTGGGGCATTTTTTGACCTGTCGGGCACCTTCTCCTCTTTTTTTCACTAGAACATCCAAAAATCAAAATTTTCCTCCGATCTCTCGAGGGGATAGCATATCAGCATAATCCTTCCATTGGGGCAACAATGGGGCATTCGAAAAAATCAAGAAATTTTGAACTTTGATCACAACAATTTATTCTTTGAACCAATGCAACAAGTGCATTGCTTCAAAGAGGGGCAAAATGTAGACATGGAAAATATATAATTCGATCCAATGCACTTGATCTTGATTGCTACTGTTATTTCTTCTTGAATCACACTCCCAGGTTATCATCACCTTTCGTCTCTTAATTAGATAAATCATTATTTATTTAATTAGGTCTTTCTCCTTTGTTGATTAAATTAATCAAATTAATTTAATTAACCCTAAATCCCTCTTTAATTAAATAATTCATCTTATTTGATTGAATCTCTAAAGTCTTCTCATTAAATTGAATAAATTAAACCTTATTTGATTTAATCTAACATTATCCCCTTTAGTTAAATAAATCAAAAATATTTATTTAATTAATTACTTTCCTTTCAGTTCTGATTTAAATCAACTCATAAATTTGAGTCAAAATTTTCAATCATCTAATCTCTCATTAAATTGATCAAATCTTGATTAATTTAATCTCAATCACTAAAATCCTCTAGAGAATGCAACTTGCACAATAAATCAATTACTTTGATTTATTTAATTGCCTATTTTCTCTCAACATGGAATAAAGGAGGAATATTCCTTCAAATTTGAATTCAAAATTCAAGTGGATTTGTACATCCAACAAATCATTTACTCTTCTTACATGTCCTTGTGCATTGAGCCAAGTGGCATTTATTTCATTCATTTTTCCCTCTCACATGTCATTTCCCCAGTTTCAAATTCCACCTAATGGCATTTATCATGCGCATTGACCAAAATGTGATCATTCCTCAACCATTCACATCTTGACAAGTGGCACTTGGCCATTGGATGTTGAATGATCCCGCATTGCTCAATTTCACTCTCTCTTCCATTTTGGAAATCTATAAATGAGAGACTCTTCCTCTCATTCTAACATCCACAATTTGAGTAAACTTACTATACTCAACTTCATCCTCATCCACACTTAGAGCAAAGTTACTCTCTTCACATTGAGAGCTAATGTTTTCCATTTCATAGCTAGGTTATGCCAAAATCTCATCAAGGAGATTCAATCATCCACAAATCATCAAAGAGATTATAAATAGATTATTGCACCAACTCCCCCATGGGATCAAGAGTTTTATTTGCTTAAATAGATTTGATTTAGTTTCTTGTATTGTTATTCATTTCATTTCTATTATTGAGCATTGTAAATGGATTTCATGGGGAATCCTTGTTTTATCTTGCATATGAACCTAACTATGTGTTTGTTTGTTGTGTTTGTGCAGGAATAGGATTGGGGTTCACAATGCTTATGTACATATTCCTAAAGAGAATAGAAATTGTAGACATGGAAAATGTACAATTTCAGTTCGACACACTTATTGACAACATTCCTTCCTGAATCATACTCTCAACTTTTCATCATATTATGTCTCTTAATTTAATGAGTCATAATTCATTTAGTTAAGTCTTCCTCCTCCAGTGATTAAAATTGATCAATTTAATCTAATTAACCTAACATTTATGTTTAATCAAATAATTCATTTTATTTAATTAAATTCTCTAAAGTCCTCTTGTTAAATTAAATAAATTAAACCTTTTTTAATTTAATCTAACATATTCCTCCTTGTTTAAATAAATCAAAACCATTTATTTAGTTAATCATTTCTTCTCAATTTGATTTAAATCAATTCATAAATTTAAGTCCAAATTGTCACATCCTCTAACTCTTCATTAAATTAATCAGATCCTTGATTAAGTTAATCCTTCTCATTAAAATCCTCTAGAGAATGCAAGTTGCACAATAAATCAATTACTTTGATTTATTTAATTCTTCATTTTCCCTCACTAAGCATCAAAAGGGAATATTCCCTTGTTTGAATTCAAAAATTCCAAGTAGACTTGTACATCCAACAAGGCATTCACTCCTCTTACATGTCCTTGTGCATTGATCCAAGTGGCATTTATTTCATTCATTTTTCGCTCTCACATGTCATTTCTCAAATTTTAAATTCCACCTAATGGCATTTATCATGCACATTGACCAAAATGTGCTCATTTCTCAACCATTCACATCTTGACAAGTGGCACTTGGCCATTGGATGTTGAATGATCCCACATTGCTCTATTTCATTCTCTCTTCCATTTTGAAAATCTATAAATTGGAGACTCCTCTCCTCATTCAACAGGACACAACATTGAATAAACTTACTATGCTCAAATTCACCTTCACTTCATAGATTTCAAGTAAAGTTATTCTCTTCATTTGAGAATTAATCTTACTCATAACATCATTCAGCTTGTCCAAGGATTGGGAAAGGGCTACTTACTACACAACATGGTGGCACCAATCCACTATGAGATAAAGGGTTAATTATGTTTCTTATATGCTTCTATTTACCTTATTTTTCTACTCATTGGTTGCATATTTAGACATGGTTAAATATTTCATAGGGATGTCTAAGTTTGTTGGTTTAAACTAACTTTCGTGCTAACAACGTGAAATTGTTTAAGCTATCTCTTGTAGGTTTTAGCATCCACAAAATGGCGCTAGAAGGAGGGCAATCTGATTGATTAGTCGATAATTTTGTGCAGATCTAAACGTATCTAAATCTAATTGATGTATCGTTTGTTTGAATTTATAATTATGAATCGATATGTTACTATTTTAGTACAGATCTAGGTTCAATACTTACATAATACGTTATTGGTATCTCTAAATCAGATCGATGTTTTCGTTGTTTTAAAATTTATTATCACTGTAATTTTCTAGTCGGGACACAGTTGCCTTCCCTTTGCAAATGTCTTGGAATCATTGTTTGGCCAAAACAAAACAAAATGGGCTTGTCCGAGTGACCACCTTATTACTCCTGCCTACTAGTATAGCTGCAGCTCCAGCATCCAGCAAACCTGTTTTCCTATTTGTTCCCGCGTGCTTTCATATTCACCAATCCCCTGCACAGCCTAGTCGGCCATCTCCTACGTTACCACCACCTTGTCCGTACCCACCTACGATAGAGTGGTGTTAACCGAGTTACCGCCACCTCGTCTGTACCCACCTGCAATAGAGCGATGTTAACCGCATTACTGCTACCTCATTCGTACCCACCTGTGGTAGAGCGGTGTTAACCGTGTTACCGCCACCTCGTTTGTACCCACCCATGGTAGAGCGGTGTTAACCACATTACCGCCACCTCATATGTACCCACCCGCGGTAGAGCGGTCTTCACCACGTTACTGCCAGATAACTTTCCCTAACTATGGTAGTGCGATTAACCGTGCGCTGCCTATCTTAACTGTCATCGCCATCCTGCAATCTACCATCTAACCCTCCGTGGTCCCATGGTAAACCCACTAACTATCACTCCGACCATCACTTGACCACACCGCGTCACCCCCGGCTAATGCTCGCTTACTCGTGATATTGCGGTAGACCAGCCAAACCGTCATTTGACTGCCATCGCCATCCCGCGGTCTCCTATCTAACCGCTAGCGGTAGTGTGGTAAACCTGTTAATTGTCACCACGGTCTTCTGCCTTCTTGTCCACAGTAATGTGGTAAAGCCTGCCACCAGACTGTCTTTAGCCGCCAACCGTGATACCGCAGCCTGCGGTAAAACAACAAAGGGGATTAATTCGGAAAATAAACAGTTGAACATTGGAATCGAGCCAAGACAAAACAAGATTGGAGAAAATCAAAAAAGCATTTATTAATGCTTGTTGAGCTATATTTTTATTTTAATTCCAAACCATCTCACATCTATTTCGGGGCTTAAAATTAACCTTTTTTGACCGGATATTTTGGTTAAAATTGAACTTTAGAAATTTACTAGATTTCAATTTGGGTCTAAAATTAAGCAAGGCAATCTCACATTTCATTTGGTGCTTAAAAAGAATTCATCATTGCTTTGAGGTCTAAAATGAACAAGTGTTTTCAATGTTTTGCAATCTTTTTCACAAGTTAATATTATTTAAAATGTGTATGTGCTTCTCTCGTGCTTCATTGCGATCTTGAGAATCAAAAACATTTTGGTAATATTAGGTTGTTAAGAAGATTGCCTCCACATTTCAATTTGGGCACTTAACAAATGAACAAAACATAAGAGTGCAAATAACTTATTGCGAGTTTTCTCCTTTTGTTTTTAAACAAAGGTTGATCGAACTACGAATATGTTTATTTGCTACTATTTAACTTAGAGGGTCTGCCTTATGGAAAAAGTACTCACTCAAGGGAACGACCCAACCAAGAACACGCTAAAGCCAAGCAACTTCCAACCGTTATATAAGTGTGGATTCTTGAGGAAAGTTTAAGAATCACAAGGATTATTCCAACGAGATGGATAGAAATGGACTCTTGCCGATGTTGGATAATCCCCCACAAACGGAATGCCCGCATTAGAACCTGTAGACACCAAAAATTGGTCTATGCCTAAGAACACCACTTTCGACATAATTTTCTATAGTCCATGGTCATGATTAAATAATGTCAATTATTTAATTACACTTTCTAACACATATTTCTTCTATTAATTAAATACCCCTTTTTAAATTAATTCATTAATTCATCATTAATCTTTATTCAACTTGATTAATTAAATAAATCATATTTATTTAATTATGTCACTAGCTTATTAAATCCTCTATCAATTAAATAATTTATTATTTAATTACCCCCTTTATCATACTTTTCAACTATAATTAAATATATTTATTTAATTATTCATTTAACCCCCTTTTCAACTATAATTAAATATTTATTATTTAATTATTCAATTCCACCCTTTTCGAAAGTCAAATTAAATAAATTATCTTTATTTATTTAATTAAATCTTCTATTTTCGAATGTTGAATTAAAATAACATTTAATTCATTTGTGTCACATTCTTCTGTCAATCAGTTATCTAATCGTCCACTTACCTTCTGACTTGAGATCTATTTTAGTTCTTCAGTTATCTCTGAATTCAACTGTTGATCATCTTTGCAGGAAGACTCTCCGTCACAACTAGTCGATTAACTAGTTCTAACTTATATGCATGTATGCATCTATTAATTAAATATCTTTTATTTAATTAATTAATTTAATTATGCATTCGAATTCCTCATCTTCGAGTTCTGACTTTGTCTTTGACATTCAAAGTCTATTTTCTCTATTTTCAAAGATTCTTAACTAAAGATTAAGATCTTGTTCTATTTTTAGTCTTTCCTGACTCATGTTCTAACTCACGTTCTATCTAAGACAGAACTCACATCGCATGACATTCATCAATCTCATCCGTCAATCTCTCTTTCAATCTGAGCTCATCGTTCGAAAACACAAAATCTATAAAATTGCCTGTCATAATCATTATTCCTCCTCCCGAAATCACATACTTTTGAGAAGAGACCATTCTTCGATATTTTGCTTAGACATTCAACACAGCTATACTTGCATTCAAACATAGAAATCTAAGGGCAAGAATACTAAAAAGGCAAAATGGAGAAGAGCAATGGAGATAATTCAAAAGAATGAATGCATATTCGGTGAGATCAATTCAGTTTGTTTAGTTTTTATCATCTTTTCATATTCATTCTTTATTGTTAGATTTTTAGATTAGTTTTGATTTAGATTAGGATTGACAATTGTTCATTCTAGCTACAGATCTTATCAAGAAGATTTATTCTAATGTTACATTTGGTGAACCCAACGTGAATCCACTTCAAAATCCGCACATCTATTTTTCATTTTTTCATTTTTTCATTTTCTGCTTTCTATTTTTTTGTAGATTTCTATACGGCGCATCGCATCTGTCAAGGGAAATGATGCATCTGTATTTATGAGCTGCATCTATTGAAAACAGCCACGCATCTGTCATCACGAACTGCATCCGCGAGGTCACAAACCGCATCCGCCTGCCAACAATTTCGAGAGCCGCATCCGCCTGTCAACAGTCGAACCGCATCTGTGGCTCAAAAAGCCACATCTGCATGGTAAAACTTTTTCATTTTTTTCATTGATTTCCAAGCATCCATATTTTTCATTTTCACTTTTGAATTTGTTTTTATTTTTGCTAATGGTTGATTTCAATTGTGTTAAGGGGGAATAAAATAGTTTTTATAGGACGAAGCTTTGAAGACATTTACAAACCTAGGACAATTTTTCTGCAAGACGAAAGCTGAGGACCATGAACTACTGATAAATTGCATGCAGGACCTAATGCCTTTGTGTTAATTTATTAAATAAGCTTTTGTTTGGTAGATAAATAATCATCGTGTGGGATTAAAATGAATTTTCTGTTTGATAGATAGAAAATCATCATTTGGAATAAAAAGAACCATTGTCTTCTTTGTTTGGTGCTTTGCACATATTTGTAAACCCTTACGATTCAGTACACCAAACTATCCTCTCCCCTTGTGTAGTCATGTGATCCTGGGTGTAAGAGAAAGGGTTGTTGACTCTAGAACTTGGGCTTGTCTTGGTGGGAAAAAGTACTCACTCCAAGACAACTCAGACTGGTACCACGCTAAAGCCAAGCAACTTCCAGCCGATATATAAAAGTGGATTCTTAGGGAAACCCCAAGAATCACGCACACTATTCTAACGAGATGGACAGAAATGGACTCTCATCGACGTTGGATAGTGTCCCACGAACAGAATGCCCTTATTAAACACCTTGTTTTAGAGTTACCAAAATGCTACCTACTTGTTGGCACAGTAGGGTCAGCCCTGTGAAGTCGTCTTACATTCTTACGGTTTATGTGTGGAAATGAAATGTATTCCATGGGAGTTTCATGGATACAGTAGCTTGGCTGCCCCATATAAGTGAGTGTTGTGGAGGGGAGCCAGTGGGGTCAAACTACTAGTCATTCACCATAAATATGCGTAGCTGGAGAAATCCAAGTAAGAACTCAACAAGTATTGTCCTAAAAGCCTAGGTTGTACATGTTTTCGAGCCTTAATAGTCCTTACAACACAAAAATGGAAGATACATTGATTGTTGTGTTTGCTCTTTTGTTGTATTCGTCAAAATCTTGATGAAACAAACAAAGTCAGTCAAACAACTTTTGGGGAAAATTCAATTGTCAGAAAATAGAGTCGCAATTGTCAATTTAAATGCCGCATGTGTCATAGCAAGTCGCATCTATTAGGGGAAACACCGCATCTGTTTGTCAAAATTTTCAATTTTCAATCTGCATATTACGAGTCGCAACTATCACATTTTGAGTCGCATGTGTGTGTTCAAACCGCATCTGTCAGTTCAAACACCGCATGTGTCAATTTAAACCACATCTATCAGTTCAAAAACCGCATGTGTCCTGTTAAGTCGTATCTGTCAGTTGAAAAATCACATCTGTTAGAAAAACCGCATATGTCAGAGGAAAAACTGCAACTGTTAGGTGAACCGCATTTACCTGTCAACAAAAAAATTTCAAAAACCGCGAGCTGAGTCTGAAACATCTTTCTCACTATTTGCTTTAGGTTTTTAGGATCAACCTTGGATTAGAAACTAGTTAAATTTTCTCAAAAAACCTTGCATCATTAGGCATCATATACGCCTTAGTTTACCATCATTAGGAGTCATATACGTCTTAGCTACCGTCATTAGGTGTCATATACGTCTTAGTCACAATAAACGTCTTAGTCATAGTCATCCTAAGTTGCATGCATATAGGTACTCCCAAGGAAACTACAAATCATGGAATAGATAACTTTCCTTGTCTTTATGAAATTTACATTGTCATACATTTAGGTTCCTTCATCAAAAACAAAGTTTTGCATGCATTTATTCCATTAGGTGGTAGGTTATACCCATCTTAGACTCATTTTTCATCATTAGTCCACTTAGAATTTTTGCATATTGTCTATCCAGTCATGCGTCATTTTAGATCTTTAGCAACATCCTTATTGTCAAAAAAAAAAAATCCAAAAACATAGACATAGGTCATATCAGTTTTAGACATAGTTTTCATTACCCATTTGGTCAAAACAAGGTCCAAAAAGAAACACAAAGCAATGACAGACCCCAATGAATTCATCAATCAGCTCAGAAACCAACTGTCAGGAAGCAAACGTCCACACAAGCCTTTACTTGAAAAACATGTCACTAGAGACACACATGGGTAGATTTACATAGAAGACATAGATGCGGCAATTCAGGATCCTGAGTTTGCATCCTTCATAGATGAGTGTTTGCTAAACGATCCACAACGCTACTTAGCAAAATTTCTAGTAGAAGGTGCCACTCTAGCCCCAGGATTTGATGCCCATTCTTTGACAACACAGTAAACTCAACCAACACAAACTGCGACATCAACTATGTCTATTCCCCAAATAACCACAGTGATACCAACAGGTATACCAACACAAACATCATCAATTATAAACACAACTCCTTTTAACATAACACAAGGTTTACAATTCACTGCGGGGGCAACTTCCTCCAACCCCTTTGGCACCAACACGACTTGTAAGAGAACCAAAGTTGGAGGAAATATACCTATACCAAGTCAGACAATCTAGACAGGAAGCATTCCTATTCCAAATCAAACAATTCAAACAGGAAGCATTCCTATACCAAATCAAACCATTCAAACAAGAAATATCCCTATCCCGAATCAGAATATTTTGACAGGATATATTTCCTCGCCCAATCATAACCCGTCACAAAACATGGCGTATCAAAACATCTACATTGATCCAAATAACACAAACACCATGTCCTTGACACAAGTCGACATCCTTCAAAACCAAATGCAGACTCTACAAAAAAAGATGGATGACATGTCTATGTCAGGCAAACAGACTATATCAGCACAAGACTTATGTCCATGTCCATTCGACAAAGCACTCTATATGACACCTTTCCCCCATGGATACATTATACCAAATTTGCCTAAGTATAATGGGAGGAAGAATCCTTTAGAACATATTAGAGAATTCTCAATGGCATGCATGGAAATATCATATGACCCCACGTACTTGATGTGCCTATTTCCACGAACCCTCATAGGGATAGCGTTGGAATGGTTTTCCAAATTGCCATACGGTATACAATCTTGGGTGGAATTGGCTGAAAATTTTGTTGAACATTTTTCCTTTAACATAGACAATGAAGTAACCATAGCAACCTTGTGCCACACAACACAAGAAGATGGCGATACCTTCATCACTTTCTTCCAGAGATGGAGAAGTTTAGCTAGCCGCTATCCCGTCGAAATACCTAAAAAACAAAAGGTCACTATCTTCCTTGAAAACATCAACCCCAAACTGAGAGGTGACTTACGGGTACACTGTTGCACTTCATTCATTGACTTGGTACAAAAGGGAATCATCCTTGAAAAGGGTCTTATTGACAAAGGTGAAATCAAAGTGCCAAGCAAGAGCCCAATTGTCCAACATCAAAATGTGTCGGATGATAGAAACAAGTTCTGGTCTAGGAACAAGAATGTCACAAATGACGGCATAGTTGATGCTAAGCACATACATACTGGACCGGTTATCTCCCTTAGAGGATACAATCAACAAGCAGACATGATGAACAGTCCTGATCAAATGGCTAACTATGTCCAAAACTCACAACAAAGACCACAACAAAGGAGATTTCCAATGCGAGAATTTACACATTTAGGGCAACCAATTGAGGTAGTCTTCAAAGAATTGGTCAAACATAATCTTATCAAACCTTTGGAACCAAGAGAGTATGATCTTGGGTAGTTCAAACCTTCATGGTGGGTCGATAACATTTTCTATGACTATCATCGAATGAAAGGGCACAACCTCCAACAATGTCGCCAATTAAAGAACATCATACAAGACTTTGTTGAAAATGGAACCATAGAAGTTGGTGGGCAGAAAAACACTAAGAACAATGATCATAAGGTCTTCACGAACCCCTTACATGACCACACAAAAGGAAAAGCCTCTAGCTCGGGACCCCAGAATAATCCATCGGCCAACTATAACAATACCAAGTATGACTATGGTAAAGGAACAATCATAAACCACCTTCGAGCAGCAAACGAGAATGTCAATACTTTCACCATCAAGAAGCATCCAGAATGTAATATAACCACATGCAGAACTAAGACTACTATTCCTGGTCCTTCTTCTGATCCATCTACGCCAAATTCCAAGTTCAAGTACAACCTTCTAAATCAATTGCGTAAAACCCCTGCACAAATATCTATCTTGGAATTTTTGGCCTTATCACCTTAGCATCGATCCATCCTTGACAAAGCTCTACAGAATACAACTGTTCCTATAGATCTAGATGTCAATCATTTCGAAGAGATGGTGGGATATTTGACCAACTCGCATCATGCCACATTTTCACAACAAGACTACTCAACTGAAAAGTCAGATCACAATGACCCCTTACATCTTGAAGTCTTAGTCCATCAAAACAAAGTTCGACGAGTCTTGGTAGACGGAAGAGCAGGTTTGAACTTGTGTACCTTTAAATTGGTTAAGGAATTAGGATTCTCGGAAGACTATGTAGATACCTCTTAGAGTATAGTCATCAAGGCTTACGATGATGAGGAACGATCATCCAAAGGAGTTGTCACACTCCCTATTCGAATTGGCTGAGCAATCATGAACACCAGCTTTGAAGTCTTGGATCTCACCCTTCCATACAACTTGTTGTTAGGTAGACCTTGGATACACGCGATGAAAGTGGTACCTTCAACATACCACCAATGTCTCAAGTTCCCCTACAATGGCACATAAATCACCATTGATGGTGATCCAAATCCGTTCCAGTATTGTACAAGCCTAAGGGACCTTCCACAATGACAAGTTCCTATTAATCAACAGGCTTCATCATCTACTCTATCCCAATACGTTGACCCATCACACCTCACTAAGTTCAGTTCATTCAAACCACCATCATCCACTCCAAAAATCGAGATCCAAGACAAAGGTTGTGGCGAATATAATATCAAGGCATCATACTGTGTTACTGAACTGATTCCACCTAAGGCATATGGCCTACCCATGGCAGATAGAAGACAGTCAATGGTCACATTTCATGTTCCCCCTACAATGACATTGACAAAATGGGGAGAGTTAAGTGAAGAGATTGTGGATCAAGGTGATTCCTGGTTGTATCAAGAAGAACATGAATACCCCTCCCTATCTATTCAAATAGCCAAGGACCAATATGGAAAAGGATTCAAGATAATGCAAACGGAAGGCTATGACGAGCACAGTGGGTTAGGACTATATCAAAATGGAAGGACAGAACCAATTACTATCTACCCACGACTGAAATATCTAGGGCTAGGGTGTCAACCGCTTCAAATTGGGTTTCCTGGTACCTCGTCAACGTTTCAAGAGGAAGTGAATGATTACCCAGACATCGAGACATCTCATGAACCACTTCCCCTAGTTTACGGCAAACCCCCTTGTTTACGACAAACCCCTAGTTTCTAATACACCTCCAGTTTACGACAAACCTCCAGTCTATGATGAATCCCCTTACTCAAGCAATGGTGAATGGGAGTCCCTCTCATCTACTAGTAATATGAACATAGATGCCTTATTTAGAGAGTTGGACCTCAATGTGAAAAAAGTACCAAAACAGTCTAGTCCTCATCCTAAGAAACACTTGTCCAAAGCAGAATGGCAAGAGAACTATTATTGGGAAACCCTTGATCATGCATCTTGGGCATCTGACAAGCCATCTTCTAATGAATTGTCCCTTGCCATAGTCCCACAACAGAGTATACCTACCCCTAGGAGGAAGAACAAGAAGGACTTAGTCCAAAACTTCTACGACCATGTCAACCATTCCATATTCAGCTTGTCAGAAGCTACCCTTACAAACTTCGATGATGACATGCCCCTTGTATATCCTGAACTTATCAACTAGGATCAACAAGGTACACCTATCATAGACACATTCGAGAACAACGAAGCAATTGCTAAGTTCATGGTACTTAGAGAGGGTATACCAAGAGGGGATCATAAGGCAGGTTTTACCATAGACTTGGACGATAAAGCATATTTCGGGGAGTCTATTATCACCTCTAATCGCAAAATTGAAAATGAAAATGAAAATAAAAATGATGAGTCCCTAGGTGAAAACCGAAAGGCGCCTTTGGACGAAGAAAAAGTCAAAATAAAGGACGTATCTGAGGGCGAAAACCTCTCTGAGGAACCCAAGGATAGAGGTTTAAATATTCTCCCTGTTGCACAAGAAAAGTCACCCATGCTAGTGGAAGAAGTTGTTGCAGTCAACATAGGTACAGAAGAGAATCCTCGAATAGTATATTTTGTAGCTTCTTTGACAGAAACAGAACAACATGAATTCAAGGACTTCTTCAAAAAGAGACAAGTAAAATTCACATGGTCATATGCTGACATGCCTGGGCTGGATCCAAACCTAATATTGCATCACTTACCATTACAGCCAGGTATCAAACCAGTCAAACAAAAGTTGAGGAAGATGCATCCACAAATTGTTCTATTGGTCAAGGTAGAACTTAAGAAACTTTTGGATGTAGGATTCATAAGGACAATAGACTATGCAAATTGGATATTGAATCTTGTACTAGTGACTAAGCCGACTGGGGGCATTCGTATTTCCACTGACTTTAGAGACATCAACAAGGCATATCCTAAAGATGACTTCCCTTTTCCAAATATCGACATGATCATAGACCTTACTGTAGGATATGAGATGATATCCCTTATGGATGGTTTCTCTGGATACAACCAGATAAAGATAGCACCTGAAGATCAACATAAAATAGCTTTCATGTGTCCATGGGGCACATACTGTTGGAATGTTATGCCATTTGGCCTTAAGAATGCAGGAGCCACGTACCAACGAGCAATGACTACAATTTTTAATGACTTTGTGCATACATTCATGAAAGATTATGTCGATGATATAATAGCCAAGTCAAAAACAAGGGAATATCATTTGAAAGTGTTAGACAAGATATTCCAGAGGCTAGAAAACTACAATTTTAGGCTAAATCCGAAGAAGTGTGTCTTTGAAGTGAAATCAGGGAAGCTATTAGGGAATATCATCTCTCACAGAGGCATTGAAGTAGATCCAGAGAAGCTAAGAGCAATCATAGAAATGCCTCCTCCAACCAGCATTAGTCATCTCAAAACACTACAAGGGAGATTACAGTCTATTAGGTGTTTCATAGTACAACTGACAAATAAAATACATCCATTTCAGCATTTACTCAAGAAAGGAGTGCCATTTGTGTGGAAACCTAAATGTCAAGAGGCATTCCAACAAATCAAGGACTATTTGCTTACTCCACCAGTCCTAATGCCACCTACAGAAGGAAAACCATTGATACTTTATATCTCAGCAACTTAGTTGGCATTAGGGGCTCTTCTCGCACAACATGATGGTCACGGTCATGAGAGAGCGGTCTATTATACCAGTCGAACCTTAGTGGACTATGAATTGAATTACAGCAACATAGAATGTGCTTGTCTTATGGTAGTCTTTCCTACCCAAAAACTTAGGCACTATATGCTCAATCGACAAACCATGTTGATTGCAAAAATTGATCCACTTAAGTACCTCCTAAGTAAAGCAACTTTAACAGGCCGATTGGCTAAATGGGTTATCATACTTAGCGAGTATGACATTCAGTATGTCGAAAGGAAGGCAATAAAAGGACAAGTCATTGTAGATCAACTAGTCGATGCACCTATAAAGGCAAACCATCCATTAGTGGCAGATTTTCCAGATGAATTTCTTTTCAATATTAATGTCAAAACCAAATGGAAACTATACTTTGATGGATCACATACAAATCGTGGTTCAATGGCTGGTATCTTATTTGTCACACCTCAAGGTGATACCATTCCTAAATCATTCAGGATCGCATTCCCTTGTACAAACAATATAGCAGAATATGAAGCCTTAGTGACAGGTTTAAAAATGGCAGCTTAATGGAACATTAAGAGCCTACATGTCTTTGGCGACTCTCAACTGGTAATCCGACAGGTGAATGATGATTACAAGAATAAGGATGAGAAGCTTGCACCTTATAAGAGGATGGCTGACAGTTCAAATAGTATTTCAATGACATAACTTTTCAACAAATACCACATATCCATAATAGAGCTGCAGATGCAATGGCAACCGTGGGTTCTTTGTTGGATATCCCAAGTAATGTACCTAAGTTCGATTTCCTGGTTGAACAACTTTTGATCCCCGCTTATGATGTCCCTGATACTGCGATAGTGTGTACCATTGTTGGTCGTACGTCTCCTTCATATAAAGACATATTCGATTACCTCACTGACCAAACCTTACCTCAAGACTTGTCCAATAACCAACGTCGAACCTTCATCAGAAAGTCAGCTAAGTACACCATCATCAGAGAAACCCTGTATAGACGCACCTTAGATAATGCCCTAATGAGATGTCTCGATGCTGAGGAAGTACAAATAACTTTGCGAGCGGTACATGAGGGTATCTGTGGATCTCATTTGAGTGGTCCTACTCTACCCCATAAGATTATGAGACTAGGTTACTATTGGCCTACTATGGAGAAAGATTCATACGTCTTTGTAAAGAAGTGTAGACAATGTCAAATAAATGGAGACTTGATAAGAGCACCAGTGCAGGAGCTTCATCCAATTACTTCACCATGTCCCTTCGCCCAATGGGGACTTGACCTCATAGGTAAGATACACCCTTCATCATCCAATGGAAACAAATTCATCATCACCGCCAACGAGTACTTCACGAAATGGATCGAAGCTATTCCCATGACATACATAACCAACACACAAATATCTAAGTTTATCCTAAACTATATCATTTGTTGGTATGGTGTACCTCAATCCATAATCACAGACAATGGCCGTCCATTCAAGAACCAAGAAGTATGCCATTTATGTGAAGAATTCCACATCAAACACCATATTACCCCCAAGGTAATGGCCAAGCTGAGGCGTCTAATAAAACTATTGTTAGAATCCTTAAGAAGACTGTCAATGATGTTGGTCGTGACTGGCACCTACAACTTAATCCTACCTTATGGGTTTATCGCACAAGCATCTGTACTCCCACCGGTGCCACTCCATATTCCCTCGTATTCGGGTCCGAAGCTATCTTACCTATTGAGGTTGAAATACCTTCTCTATGGGTATCCTTGAAGGGTCATATCGACGATGAAGAATACTGTGTCTCTAGGTTACAAGAGCTAGAATTGCTGGATGAATGAAGACAGAAAGCATTAGATCATTTACAAGCATATCAGAATTGTCTTCATCATAGTTACAACAGGAAGGTTCTCAATAGACACTTTGACATTGGTGACCTGGTATTAATGGAGAATCCTAAGAACCAAGCTGAGTGCAAAAAACCAGGAAAGTTTGAACCTAACTGGTTGGGACCATAAATTGTCACAGGGGCCTTTGGATCAGGAGCATACCAACTCTCTACTCCTGAAGGAGAACCACTTTTTTCCCCTATCAACAGTCTACATCTAAAGAGGTTCTACACTTAAGCCTCCGAGAATTGTGTCTTAACAGCTTTAACAGGCCGATTGGCTAAATGGGTTATGATACTTAGCGAGTATGACATTCAATATGTCAAAAGGAAGGCAATAAAAGGACAGGTCATTGCAGATCAACTAGTCGATGCACCTATAAAGGCAGACCATCCATTAGTGGCAGATTTTCCAGATGATTTTCTTTACAATATTGACGTCAAAACCAAATGGAAATTGTACTTTGATGGATCACATACAAATCGTGGTTCAGGGGCTGGTATCTTATTTGTCACACCTCAAGGTGATACCATTCCTAAACCATTTAGGATTGCATTCCATTGTATAAACAATATAGCAAAATACGAAGCCTTAGTGACAGGTTTAAAAATGGCAACTCAATGGAACATTAAGAGCCTACATGTCTTTGGCGACTCTCAACTGGTAATTCGACAAGTGAATGATGATTACGATACCAAGGATGAGAAGCTTGCACCTTATAAGAGGATGGCTGATAGTTTTGAATAGTATTTCAATGACATAACTTTTCAACAAATACCACGTATCCAAAATAGAGGTGCAGATGCAATGGCAACCGTGGGTTCTTTGTTGGATATCCCAAGTAATGTGCCTAAGTTCAAGTTTCTGGTTGAACAACTTTTGATCCCCGCTTATGATGTCCCTAATATTGCGATAGTGTGTACCATTGTTGGTCCTACGTCTCCTTGATATAAAGACATATTCGATTACCTCACTGACCAAGCCTTACCTCAAGACTTGTCCAAAAACCAATGTCGAACCTTCATCAGAAAGTCAGCTAAGTACACCATCATCGGAAAAACCCTGTATAGACGCACCTTAGATAACGCCCTAATGAGATGTCTCAATGTTGAGGAAGCACAAAAAACTTTGCAAGTGGTACACGAGGGTATCTACGAATCTCATTCGAGTGGTCCTACTCTACCCCATAAGATTATGAGACTAGGTTACTATTGGCCAACTATGGAGAAAGATTCATACGTCTTTGTAAAGAAGTGTAGACAATGTCAAATACATGGAGACTTGGTAAGAGCACCAGCGCAAGAGCTTCATCCAATTACTTCACCATGGCCCTTTGCCCAATGGGGACTTGACCTCATAGGTAAGATACAGCCTTCATCATCCAATGGCCACAAATTCATCATCACTGCCACTGAATACTTCATGAAATGGATCGAAGCTATTCCCATGACATACATAACTAGCACACAAATATCTAAGTGTATCCTAAACTATATCATTTTTCGGTATGGTGTGCCTCAATCCATAATCACAGACAATGGTCATCCATTCAAGAACCAAGAAGTATGCCATTTATGTGAAGAATTCCACATCAAACACCATTTCTCCACCCCATATTACCCCCAAGGTAATGGCCAAGCTGAGGCATCTAATAAAACTATTGTTAGAATCTTTAAGAAGACTGTCAATGAAGCTGGTCATGACTGGCACCTACAGCTTAATCCTGCCTTATGGGCTTATGGCACAAGCATCCGTACTCCCACCGGCACCACTCCATATTCCCTCGTATTCGGGTCCGAAGCTATCTTACCTATTGAGGTTGAAATACCTTCTCTATGGGTATCCTTGAAGGGTCATATCGACGATGAAGAATACTGTGTCTCTAGGTTACAAGAGCTAGAATTGTTGGATGAACGAAGACAGAAAGCATTAGATCATTTACAAGCATATCAGAATCGTCGTCGTCGTAGTTACAACAGGAAGGTTCTCAATAAACACTTTGACATTGGTGACCTGGTATTAATGGAGAATCCTAAGAACCAAGCTGAGCGCGAAAAACCAAGAAAGTTTGAACCTAACTGGTTGGGGCCATACATTGTCACAGGGGCCTTTGGATCAAGAGCATACCAACTCTCTACTCCTGAAGGAGAACCACTTTTGTCCCCTATCAATAGTCTACATCTAAAGAGGTTCTACACTCAAGTCTCTGAGAATCGTGTCTTAACAGCTTTAACAAGCCAATTGGCTAAATGGGTTATGATACTTAGCGAGTATGACATTCAGTATGTCGAAAGGAAGGCAATAAAAGGATAGGTCATTGCAGATCAACTAGTTGATGCACCTATAAAGGAAGACCATCCATTAGTGGCAGATTTTCCAAATGAATTTCTTTTCAATATTGACGTCAAAACCGAATGGAAACTATACTTTGATGGATCACATACAAATCGTGGTTCAGGGGCTGGTATCTTATTTGTCACACCTCAAGGTGATACCATTCCTAAATCATTCAGGATTGCATTCCCTTGTACAAACAATACAGCAGAATACAAAGCCTTAGTGACAAGTTTAAAAATGGTAGCTCAATGGAACATTAAGAGCCTACATGTCTTTGGCGACTCTCAACTGGTAATCTGACAGGTGAATGATGATTATGAGACTAAGGATGAGAAGCTTGCACCTTATAAGAGGATGGATGACAGTTTCAAACAATATTTCAATGACATAACTTTTCAACAAATACCACGTATCCAGAATAAAGCTGCAGATGCAATGGCAACCGTGGGTTCTTTGTTGGATATCCCAAGTAATGTGCCTAAGTTCAAGTTTCTGGTTGAACAACTTTTGATCCCCGCTTATGATGTCCCTGATACTGTGCTAGTGTGTACCATTGTTGGTCCTACGTCTCCTTGGTATAAAGACATATTCAATTTGTTAGGTTTTCAATGGCAGATATCTAAAAGCTAAATGCAGATTTTATCAAATAAACCAGAAGTAAAACACACAGAAAAATAACACAGAGAATTTAACGTGGTTCACCCAATTTGGGCTACATCCACCAAACCGCAGCCATCCAATGATATTATTAACCAGTGCAAAACCCTATTACAATATCGCGAATAATCGCCTGTTTCTTATGATAATGTAACTCTATCCCAAACCCTTTATAAATTAGGGCTATACAAAATCGAGGTTTTTTTTCCTTTTTGTGATTTTTCCCTTTTTCGGTAATTTTGCGAAAAAGCAGGCCAAAAATTTTTCTCGAGGGCTACCGCCCCCGAACCCCCGCCCGGGGCCCGGCCCGACCCCGGACCCCAACGAGGATACATGAAGAGTGTACAATATAGAATGATCAGTCGCCACATACCAACACGATTACCTCACTGACCAAACCTTACCTCAAGATTTGTCCAATAACCAACATCGAACCTTCATCAGAAAGTTAGCTAAGTACACCATCATCGGAGAAACCTTGTATAGACACACCTTAGATAATGCCCTAATGAGATGTCTTGATGCTGAGGAAGCACAAACAACTTAGTGAGTGGTACACAAGGGTATCTGCGGATCTCATTCGAGTGGTCCTACTCTACCCCATAAGATTACTAGACTAGGTTACTATTGGCCTACTATGGAGAAAGATTCATACATCTTTGTAAAGAAGTGTAGACAATGTCAAATACATGGAGACTTGATAAGAGCACTAGTGTAGGAGCTTCATCCAATTACTTCACCATGGCCCTTCGCCCAATGGGGACTTGACCTCATAGGTAAGATACACCCTTCATCATCCAATGGCCACAAATTCATCATCACCGCCACCGAATACTTCACGAAATGGATCGAAGCTATTCCCATGACATACATAACTAGCACACAAATATATAAGTTTATCCTAAACTATATCATTTGTCGGTATGGTGTGCCTCAATCCATAATCATAGACAATGGCTGTCCATTCAAGAACCAAGAAGTACACCATTTATGTGAAGAATTCCACATCAAACACCATATTACCCCCAAGGTAATGGCCAAGCTGAGGCGTCTAATAAAACTATTGTTAGAATCCTTAAGAAGATTTTCAATGACGCTGGTTGTGATTGGCACCTACAGCTTAATCCTACCTTATGGGCTTATCGTACAAGCATCCGTACTCCCACCAACGCCACTCCATATTCCCTCGTATTCAGGTTTGAAGCTATCTTACCTATTGAGGTTGAAATACCTTCTCTATGGGTATCCTTGAAGGGTCATATCAATGATGAAGAATACCGTGTCTCTAGGTTACAAGAGCTAGAATTACTAGATGAACGAAGATAGAAAGCATTAGATCATTTACAAGCATATCAGAATTGTCTTCATCATAGTTACAACAAGAAGGTTCTCAATAGACACTTTGACATTGGTGACCTAGTATTAATGGAGAATCCTAAGAACCAAGCTGAGCGCGAAAAACTAGGAAAGTTTGATCCTAACTGGTTGGGGCCATACATTGTCACAGGGGCCTTTGAATCAGGAGCATACCAACTCTTTACTCCTGAAGGAGAACCGCTTTTGTCCCCTATCAACAGTCTACATCTAAAGAGGTTCTATGCTTAAGTCTCTGAGAATCGTGTCTTAATCTGGAAAAATACAAAAAATTGAAAAAACAAAAAAATGGTTACCTTGATGAAAACCTGGCAAACAGGCATCTTTGTAACACCAAAAAAATTGAGAAAATCAAAAAAGTAAAGAGAAATAAATTCGTCCACTAGTGAAAACTACTTCTGTGGTGCTATGGATAAGTACCATGGCAAAAACCTGGCAAACAGGTGCCATGTGTAGTCAAGCTCACTCTTCCGTCTACCATCATTCTAATCAGACTTTTTCACCATCACTCATAATAAATGGTTGTCCTATTCATCATTTGGAACGATTGACATCTAAACATCCATTCCATCACATTACCCACTCCATCTTCCAAATCATATTCCTGACTGGGGGAAAATCCTTGTTCTGTGCCCTAACACTTTGTACATAACGTCACACCATCAAAAATGTCCTGAAAAAATCCCAAAAACATTAGAAAACTCCAAAAAAAAAACAAAAATGTCAGAAAATCCCAAAAACAATGTCAAGTCAATCATGTCAGGTTAGTCATGTCAAGTTAGTCATGTCAAGTCAATCTTGTCAAGTCAATCATGTCAAGTCGGTCATGTTAAGTCAGTCGTAGACATAGTCGAACTACGTTGCCTCTGCGACTGGGATGTAGGCAAGGCCATCAATTGATGTGCCCCTGAGGCATTAGGTCTGTCAGTCTAGGTTTACCATGTCTCACACACATTAAAATCATGACGCTTTGTATATTCAAAGTCATTGGTTGTGTCGAACTATGAGGTCTCTGCGTGTACAATGTAGGCAAGGCTAATCAATTGATGAGCTCCCTAGAGCACACTAGGTCAGTCCAATAGGGTTCATTCACAATCACTATCATACACATTGCATATCATAGTTTAGGGTATCGTCTCATGTCATACACTGTCTACACACACATAGTTTATCAGTCAAAGAATCAAAACAAGTCATGCATCAACAAGGCAAAACATCTCAAACAGTCACCAAGTCAATATCAAACACATTGTCAAAGCAATCAACCTATGTCTTACGCAAGATATGTCTTTCTTGTGAATAGACGTCATCAAATTGTCATAGTCTCATGTGGCTTGTCACTCCAACGTCTTATACGACATGTGTCTTACTAAAACCAGGCTTTGTCATGCCTTATATAGAAGTCACCCAGTCGAAACCAGACTCAACGTCTTATGCGGTATGTGTCATTCTCTCACATTACGCTATGTCAAACATCAACATCAAACAATCCCACAAGATCAAGTTTTGGCGAATAAATTTATTTGGCTTTATGACTTTATATCTTATTTTGTCTTATCTTTTTATCAATTTGTGCAAAATCTTGTTACTAGCTTTCTCAAGGATGTCCCTTGAAGGATTTAGAGAAGCAACGATGTCTCAGGATTCTTTTTCTTTGGCTATTGTCTGTCAACTATCTTTTTAACATTGGTTTTTGAGTCATGTTACTAGTTTCCTCAAGGATGTCCTATCAAGGATTTAGAGGAGCAATGACGTCTCATGACCCATCTTTTATTTGTTTGTTGCCTATGGTTTGTCTTGACCAAACGACTGGGGCATCTTGTCCTTAGTCTGAGTTAAGACACTCCTTGTTTACGACTGTCTATTTTTCACAAGTGGATAACTTTGTACACTATGGTCTATCTCATATCATAGTGTGTACTGTCCATTTGTGTCATGTCCCGCCCAATAATGATAACAAGCAACTATAGCGTATTTGGAAATATATCGAAGATTATGTCTTTTTCTCAAATTAACCAACATTAATTATTTCTTACTAATATTTTGAAATCATCCATGCTAACATTTCTTCTTTTATGCATCTTCACCACCATTATCTATCCATTTCGAGAGCACACTCATGTTCTTCAAACCCGCCTATCCTCTCAAGGGGGCATACCACTACCTCCTCATCATTCTCCCTTTCACTGGGTCATACACTAACCTGTTTCATGCTGAGGCACGACCAGGGCATATTTTCTTTGACACAATGTCATACCAACATTGTATCAAAGAGGGGAAAACTGTAGACACCGAAAATTGGTCTAGGCCTGCGAACACCACTTTCGACATAATTTTCTATAGTCCATGGTCATGATTAAATAATGTCAATTATTTAATTACACTTTCTAACACATATTTCTTCTATTAATTAAATACCCCTTTTTAAATTAATTCATTAATTCATCATTAATCTTTATTCAACTTGATTAATTAAATAAATCATATTTATTTAATTATGTCACTAGCTTATTAAATCCTCTATCAATTAAATAATTTATTATTTAATTACCCCCTTTATCATACTTTTCAACTATAATTAAATATATTTATTTAATTATTCATTTAACCCCCTTTTCAACTATAATTAAATATTTATTATTTAATTATTCAATTCCACCCTTTTCGAAAGTCAAATTAAATAAATTATCTTTATTTATTTAATTAAATCTTCTATTTTCGAATGTTGAATTAAATTAACATTTAATTCACATTTAATTCATATGTGTCACATTCTTTTGTCAATCAATTATCTAATCATCCACTTACCTTCTGACTTGAGATCTATTTTTAGTTCTTTAATTATCTCTGAATTCAACTGTTGATCATCTCTGTAGGAAGACTCTCCATCACAACTAGTCGATTAACTAGTTCTAACTTATATGCATGTATGCATCTATTAATTAAATATCTTTTATTTAATTAATTAATTTAATTATGCATTCAAATTCCTCATCTTCGAGTTCTAACTTTGTCTTTGACATTCAAAGTCTATTTTCTCTATTTTCAAAGATTCTCAACTGAAGATTAAGATCTTGTTCTATTTTTAGTCTTTCCTGACTCATGTTCTAACTCACATTCTATCTGAGACAGAACTCACATCGCATGACATTCATCAATCTCATCCGTTGATCTCTCTTTCAATCTGAGCCGATCGTTCGAAAACACAAAATCTATAAAATGGCCTGTCATAAGCATTATTCCTCCTCGCGAAATCACATACTTTTGAGAAGAGACCATTCTTCGATATTTTGCTTAGACATTCAACATAGCTATACTTGCATTCAAACACAGAAATCTAAGGGAAAGAATACTAAAAAGGAAAAATGGAGAAGAGCAATGGAGATCATTCGAAAGAATGAATGCATATTCGGTGAGATCAATTCAGTTTGTTTAGTTTTTATCATGTTTTCATATTCGTTCTTTATTGTTAGATTTTTAGATTAGTTTTGATTTAGATTAGGATTGAAAATTGTTCGTTCTAGCTACAGATCTTATCAAGAAGATTTATTCTAATGTTACTGAACCCTTTGTTTAGAAAAATGCCAAAACCTTGTCTATCTTGTTAGTGCAAAAGGTCATGTCCTCTGAAGCCACCCCATATTATACATACGGGTTTTTTGTGGAAATGGAAAGTATGTCATGGGAGATTCATGGGTACTAATGCTTGGCTGACCTGAGAAGTATGTGTCATGGAGGGGAGCCAATGTGGTCAAGCATTATCCATTCGCATAAGATATGCACAGGTGGATTTATCCAAGTGGGAACCCAACAAGATATTGCCTCATCATCCTAGGATTGTAAAAGTGATTGAAAGAAAAGAACACATTACTTGGTTCTCAAAAACACTTGAAAACATACATTCACAAGACCTTCAAATTTCAAACCCCTTTGAGGAGACAAATACCTTTGACGAATTTAAAGCACTCTTGCTTTCCCTAGGGATTCTATCCTTAGAGGTTTCTAAGTTCTTGAATTCTATCATCATTTGTTTTCAAAAAGGTTAAACATAGGTAACTTTTGCCCTATTTTCCTTGATCTCCACACAATGGACCTTGTGGGATGAGAAAGAAAGTGGGACATTAGACATATAGTTTGAAACATAAGCAAGCAAGTATCTTTGATAAAAAAAGAAATTCATTAAACCAAGATAAAGAGACAAATTGAACTTCATGTGTGTTGTTTCCAATGATTTCCCGCAAGATTAAAATCCCAAAGCCAAAGTTCAAAAAGATAGGCCTAAAATCCCGTGAGCAATGCCTTGAGATGCTCTTTTAAGTAAGAGAAAGATTTGTATACAACTTCTACAAAAAGGCTTCAAGGAACAACCCGACTTTGTATGTGTTTTACTACCAACAGAATCCCGAACTTTTTGAAAGGTTTTCTTTTCTCCCATGGGAAGTATAGCGTGTTCTTCAACATCTAGATCTTGTAGAAAGAGTTGTGTCTAGGTTAAATTCTAGGATAAAAGAGTCATCCCCATCCATCTTTCATCAAATCAAATCTCATCCCATCATCAAACTTCTTGAGAACTCTAGAAAAATCACTCATGCTAAACTTAGAGAGCTAAACCAACATCACCCTATCTTGGCTTAACACACCTAGCCAAAATAGTCAACACTTTTGGATGAATTTACCTCTAGGATAACGCAACCTCCTAAGGTTTACTAGTTCACAAATCACATTGGCTTAACACACTTAGCTAATTCATCCACTTGTGCAAGTTCCCCTAGGATACCACAACTTCCTAGGGAATACAACTTCACTACAATCTTGTTTGACTCAATACACTTAGTCAAACCATCATAATCAATCTAAGTCCTTACAAGTTTAGCATAACCCTTCAAAATTTCTCCAAAATTTTCATTCACTCATTCCATCTGTTTATCCCATCACCATTACCACCCTCTTTGATCTTTGGCTTCCCTAGTTCTTCTCTTTTGAACCTGAAAGGTTAGGATCAAACGATCCCTATTTTTTATGGTTCAAACTAGATCTCAATACAAGAAGAACATGGAGAATATCAGTCAAATATCAAAATTCATGGACATGAGTCAGTTAACCTCTAAAATAAACCTTGCGGGATCAAGCAACCCACCAAGTAACTCTCGTTTATCATCACAAAATCCTCAAGAGGAGAGTCATCAAGAGGACATCACAAATGAAGACATGGGGATGACACAATCTCAAATAATGAAAATGGTTCAAAATCCAGAGAACCACAAAATTGTCAGTGCCATGTTCAAGTACTTAAATACACTAGTAGGAGGAGGGGTCCAGTTCCCCCCCGACCTTGGCGCAAGCACTAGTGCATACATGACCCTTACAAATGCATCCCCAAGGTCAAATATCAATCAAGAAGTGCCTCCCACCATGTCGATCGTCACACCAACCTCACCATTGGTGAACAAAGGAAGTACCATGTTTCAAGAATTTCAAAGGCATCACCTTGTGGCTAACAAAGAGGCAATTGTCACCACCACACCGGGTACTTCTGTCCTGAAAATCCCATCCCACCCATACGTCCCACTCACCTTCCACAACCAGGCTGGCTCATCTTCATTTCATGCAACACTAGCCTGTCAATCAAACATACAAACTTCTCTACCACAAGGAGAAGGTGGCTTGTTTGGAACAACCAATGTTGCCAATCCTTTTTCTTTCCAAGGTGGCATGCCATCCCTTCCCCCATTTCCATTCACAACTACATCATCTCTTGGATTGGGTTTTCCTCCTCTCAACATTGATAGTTTCTCGAAACCTAGAAATGCGAACATCACATCAAGCTCCCTCATCTTTCCCACAACATCACAACAACAAGTGGCAACCATTCAAACCGCTACTTCAATTGGTCCTCAAATATCCCAAAGCATGCCATCTCAAGGACCAATCATCTCAACCACCCCTCCAACAACCCAAATCCCAATCACCACCATAATCCCTTCACCCATCACAATAGTCGGCATGATTCTCGTTCCACCACCAATCCCACCAAAATCCAACATGAAAAATTCATTCACCACTCTAATCCAACCCCTTCAAAAGGCCAACCAACAAAGAGTACTCAAGAAAAAGTAGCAAGATCAAGCAAAAGCTCAAGCCCAAGCTCAAGCACAAGCACAAGCACAAGCTCAAGCCCAAGCTCAAGCACAAGCACAAGCTCAAGCCCAAGCTCAGGCCCAGCAATAGGCACAAGCCCAATACCAAGCGCAACTACAAGCAATCCATCGTCAAGCATACCAACAAGCCCTGCAAGACTTTCAGGCACAACAACAAGCCAAACAAAAAGCTCTATTGGTAAAACAGCACCTCAACCAACAACAAGCTTTGTTGGCACAAAAATAGCTAGACAAACAACAAGCTTTGTTAGCGCAACAACAGTTTGACCAACAACAAGCTTCATGGGAACAACAGATGGACCAGCAACAAGCATTGTTGGAACAACAGCAGCAAGATCAACAACAAGCATTGTTGATGCAAATTCAGGCATACCAACAAGCTTTGAACGCACAGCAGAGCTTGCAGCAAACACCCACTAGTAATCTTCCCACCCATCAAACACCTCACAACTCATTCATTCTACCTCCCAACCCAAGAAAAGATGTCGCAACACAAATCAAACTACTTTCGCAGCAAGTGTTGGACTTACAAGCAAGAAAAACAACAAGAACACCAAGCAACTTGTGCCCTTATCCTTTTGACAGAATTCTCACCATGATACCATTCCCAAAGGGATTTGAGATCCCCAAATTTGACAAGTACAATGGAACGAGTAACCCTGAAAACCATGCCAAGGAATTTCAGGTGCATTGCATGGAGGTTGCATATGATGACACGCATCTAATGTGACTCTTCCCTCATAGTCTGACTAGTCCATCCATGGAATGGTTTTCTCACCTACCCACGGGCATTAAAACATTTGAGGAAATTGTGGAAGCCTTGCTTAAGAATTATGCTTTCAATATGGGTGCGGATGTTAGTTTGGAAGAAATATCTACACTCAATAGGAGAAAAGGGGATCTATTCGCATCCTTCTTGCAAAGGTGGCAATCCAAGGCCAATGAGAGCAAGTGGCCCATGCCAGAAGAACAAAAATTTTGCACCATCATAGCCAATCTAGATGAAAACTTGGCATTCTACTTGAAAATGCAGTGCATCACATCATATGACCAACTGATCCCAAAGGAGCTCAGCATCAAAAGAGCACTTACTGCGTAAGGAGGCGCACCAACATTCACTCCACTGCAGGATAATTGCTCGTCTAACAACTACAATGATAAATCTCAAACTTGGTCGAGGAATAAAAATATCACGAACGGCGATGTGGTCGATGCTAAAGTGTTCATCAGTGCCCCTAAGCAGAACATCTAAAATCATCATCAACCGTAAAATCATAATCGTAACAATGTGCAGACTAGTGCAGTAGTAGCACAGCAACAACCAATGCCCAAAAATCAAATCAACAACTTGGGTAATTAAGGGGGACCACCTCCCCGAGGCAAGTATCCCCCCAAGAGGAAGTTCATAGCTCTTGGTGAATCGATTGAGTCCATAATGAGGAAGCTAGTTAAGGAGAATCTAATCAAAGTCTCTAACTCAGAGTAATACGTGGAACCCATGACCAAGCCACCATGGTATAATGAAAATATCCTTTGTGACTTTCACAAAGTCAAAGGACATACCACCACCAATTGCATGAGGCTGAAAAACATCATCCAAGACCTCATTGAGGATAAAATCATCAATATCAAGTAGCCAGCCAGGAACCAAGACTTGAAAATATACATGAATCCGATGCCGAACCACAATAAAGGGAACAATCAAGGAAATAATCAAGGGAACAATAAGGCAAGCAAAAGTATGCTAGTGCTAATCTAGTGTATGAGGAGATAGTCGGGTGTATTGATGAAATGGTCACGGTCATAAATATCAAGGGAGGCAACAATGACTGTGGAGTCACCACACGTGGCGGGAAAGTTACCATTGCTGGGGCACCAACTAAGACCCCCATTTCTAAAGCCATCCCCTATGACTACAATGTCATTGGCTAGCTGAAGAGAACTCCCGCCCAAATCTCCATCATGGAACTATTGAAAATCTCCACAACCCATAGGAAGATCCTTGATGAATCATTAGCTATGTCCACCGTCTCTGCCACCCTTGACACAGAGAAGTTATAGGCTATGGTAGGTAACATCGCCACCCCGAATCTCATTACATTCTCAAACCAAGACTTCCCTCCGTAGCCATCTCATAATCGCACACTCCACCTCCAAGTGCTAATCCATAAAAAGAAAGTCAAACGAGTCCTAGTCAATGGAGGTGCAAGCCTCAACATCTATTCTCTAAAGCTCATCAATAAATTTGGATTCATCAAGGATTCCATTAATAAAACCAAAAGCATCATGATAAGGGCGTATGATGACCAAGAAAGAGTGTCTCAGGGCACTATCAAAATCCCCATCTAAGTGGGGCCAGCAACCATGGAAACCACTTGTCAGGTCCTCGACCTTGACCTACCATACAACATCCTCCTTGGACGTCCATGGATCCACAGAATGAAGGAAATAGCCTCAATGTATCACCAATGCATCAAGTTCTCACACCAGAATGAAGAGGTTACTATATATGGGGATCCTGACCTTTCACCTACTGCAAAAACTTGGAAGCCAAGTTTTATAAAATCCCCCAAGTACCAAAGAATGATGAAGGCCCATCCATGTCATATATTGACCCAACCAACCTTGCCTCCAGTTCTACGACAGAGACACCCGCCATCCCCAACATATTCGAGATTAAAAGCATGATCCAGGATAATGGATGTGGTGACTACAAAATGAAAAGAAATGCATTTGTTGTAGGGGAGTTACCACAATCTCCTAGGTCACATGAACAACCCCAACTAGTTGAAACACCTATCCACACTGTTAGGGAAGAACCTTCTAGATTCCACCATTGGGGGGATCTCAGTTGAGAGAATGTAGATGAGGAGGACATCTCAAACACATTATACCAAGATGGAAGGCCCACCCCCACCCTACCCATGGATGAAACTAGCAGAGGAATGCAAATTATGTTTGGTATGGGCTATAACAAGAACGAAAGCCTTGGAAGAAACAGTGATGGATGGCTAGAGCCCATCATTGTAGAAAGAAGAATGTGGAACCTTGGCCTTGGGTATAATCCTCTGAGTATAATCGTGTGTGGTAGAGGTACTCCCAAAAGGGCAGCCAGGTCCTCTCCTCAGGTAACAACAACTACCCCTAGACCACCCGTCTGCCTAGGTATCCCACTTGACAACTTTACTTTTGACATCACCGATGTTTGTGCTAGTAGTGATGATAATGATACCATAGTAGGTCTCCCTAGGCTCTTCGAGGATTCCACCCTGTTAATGATTAGTGCCTCTACAACTGAGTCAAACCAATGAACTCACCGAACTACCTTAGTACACTCGCAACTCATCGATCACGATCAACGGGGACCACTAGTTCTCAACTCATTCAAAAATGATGAGGCTCTCTCAGAATTTATGGGACTAAGGGATACAATACCATGTGGGGATCATAAGGTAGGCTTCAACATCACATTGGACACCCAGGCATACTATGGGGAGACGATTCAATCGACAAAAGGAAAATATCGAGAATAAGCTCAGAGTTATTGAGTGAAAACCACACTATGGCACTCTCTAACCATAAAACAGTAAAAATAAAGGCTAAATCCAATGGTGAAAACCTCCCTGAGGTGCCAGAGAATGAAGGATTCAATCTCCCCCCTACTTCTTTACATCAAGAAAAATCAACAGTACTGGCAGAGTAGTGCAACCCTATCAACTTGGGAATAGAAACAGAGCCGCAAATCACTTTCTACGTAGAGTCACTCTTAATACAAGAACTGTTAGCAGCATTCTTGAAAGAAAGAAAGATAAACTTTGCATGAACCTATGCTGACATGTGAGGTTTAGATCTCGAGGTGGTGGTTCATCATTTGGTTGTTTACCCTGGAGAAAACCAGTCAGACAAAAGTTAAGGAAGATGCACCTGCAAATAGCCTTGCTCGGTAAAATTGAACTACAAAAAATTTTGGATGTTAGCTTTATACACACAATCGACTATCCAGAATGGGTATCAAATCTTATACCAGTCTCAAAACCGAATGGGGGCATCTGCATCTGCATAGACTTTGGAGATCTAAACAAAGCATGCCCTAAGGATGATTTTTCGCTACCCAACATTAACATGATAGTGGACATGACGGCCGGACCTAAGATGTTGTCCCTAATGGACAGCTTCTCAGGATACAATCAGATAATGATAGCAAAGGAAGACCAGCATAAGACAACCTTTACATGTCCTTGGGGCACCTACTGCTGGAATGTGATGCCATTTGGGCTAAAGAATGCAGGAGCTACATACCAAAGAGCCATGACACTAATATTCCATGACATGATTCACAAAATAGTTGAAGATTATGTGGATGACATATTGGCTAAATCAAAGAAAAGACAGGATCACATAGCAACTCTAAGTGCAATCTTTGATAGGCTAGAGCAATACAAGGTCAGACTCAACCCAAAGAAATGTGTCTTTGGGGTAAAATCAGGAAAGTTGTTGGGGTACATAGTTTCAGTGAGAGGGATAGAAGTAGATCCCACAAAAGTAAAAGAAATCCTTCAAATGGAAGCACCAAGAACATTAAAACAACTCAGAGGATTGCAAGGTAGACTCCAGTCCATCCGGAGATTCATAGCACAACTAGAAGATAAACAAATCACCTATTCACATCTGCTCCACAAGGGAGTAGCATTCAGGTGGGATGACAAGTGTGAACAAGCATTCAACAAAATCAAAGAATATCTACTTACACCACCTATGTTGATGCCACCGATCGTAGGGAAACCATTGATTCTATACATCTCAGCAACGACAACCGCCCTTGGTGCCCTTTGAGCCCAACATGATGAAAAGGGAACCGAGTGGGCTATTTACTATATCAACAGAACAATGGTAGGGCACAAGCTCAACTACACATCAATAGAAAAGGCTTGTGTGGCACTAGTATTTGCAGCCCAAAAGTTCAGGCACTACATTCTAGCTCATCAAATTAAGCTAATGGCCAAGATAGACCCTTTGAAATATCTATTGTCAAAAGCAATGCTTACAGGCATAATGGCTAAATGGGTAATGATACTATCTAAACATGATATTGAGTATGTCGAGCGAAAGGTGATCAAAGGAAAAGTTATTGTGGACCAGCTAGCAGAAGCTCCCCTCCACACAGACAACCCACTCATATCAGAATTTCCAAATGAGTCTCTTTTGAATCTCAATGTAGCTAACCACTGGAAACTATACTTTGATGGCTCCCACATGCAACATGGATCAGGATCCGGTGTATTCTTCATTACCCCGGAAGGAGACTATATACCAAGATCATATAAGTTGACATTCCCCTATACAAAAAATATTGCAGAATACGAGGCTTTAACCATAGGTCTCAAAATTGCAACACAATGGCAAATCATGGCATTAAAGGTCTATGGAGACTCGCAGCTTATCATTAACCAAGTCAATGAGGAATATCAAACTAAAGATGATAAGCTTGCACCCTACAAAAAGGTGGTAGAAAGCCTCAAGGAATCATTCATCGAGATCACCTTTGAGTAGATACTGAGGGAAAACAATAGAGCAGAAGACACAATGGCAACAATCGAATCCTTGTTAGATATCCCGCGCAACGTCTCAAAACACGAATTCCTCGTAGAACAGCTTCTCGTACCCACTTTTGAGGTACCAGAATCAGAATATGTGTGTGAACTCGTTGGTCCAGGTGATCTTTGGTACCATGAAATCTACACCTATCTGAGATTAGGATTCCTCCCAGCTAACATTACCCCAAACCTAAAACGAACATTTGTCAAAAGGTCCTTATGATTTGTCATCTTAGGAGAAACCCTCTTCCGTAGAAGTGTCGACAGAACCCTGCTTCATTGCTTAAAACATGAGGCCTTGAGTGCTCTAGATGAGGTACACAAAGGCACTTGTCATTCACATTCGAGTGGTATGACCTTGGCTAAGAAGTTGTTGAGAACAAGGTACTACTGGCTAACAATGGAAAGAGAGGCACACGACTTTGTCAGGAGGTGTCTATAGTGCCAGCAGCATGGAGACCTTATTTATGCACCAGCTCAAGAACTGCATCCCATTGTAACACCTTGGCCCTTTTCCCAATGGGGGCTCAATCTCATTGGTAAAATCTCACCCACCTCATCCAATGGCCACAAGTTCATTATCGCTGCCATCGAATATTTCACAAAGTGGGTCGAAGCAATTCCCATGACCTACATTAGGGGAAAACAAATATCCAAGTTCATTCTGAACTACCTCATTTTCCGATACAGTGCTCCCCAATCCATTATCTCTGATAATGAGACGCCCTTCAATAATCAAGATGTCTATGATTTATGTGAAAAATTCAAAATCTAGCACCGCTTTTCCACAAGGCAATGGCCAAGAAGAAGCTACAAATAAAACCATTCTGAAAATCCTCAAGAAAATAGTCAATGACTCTAGTTGTGACTAGCACCTACAGCTAAATCTTGCCTTGCTGGCATACCGCACCAGGATCCGCACACCAACAGGCACCACTCCATTCTCCCTGGTCTACAAATCAAAATCCATACTCCTAATTGAGATCAAGCTCCCATCCTTGAGAATATCTTTGCAAAACCTCATAACAGATGAGGAATATAGGGTCACAAGATTGAATGAGCTAGAATTACTAGATGAATGACGAATAGACGCCCTAAATCATCTACAGGTCTACCAAAACCATCTGAAACAAAGCTACAACAAGAAGATCAGGCAACGCACTTTCCAAGTTGGTGACCTTATGCTGAAAGAAAACCAAAAGAATGTGCCAAACCTGGATAAAAAAGGAAAGTTTGAGCCTAACTAGTTGGGACCCTTCATCATCACCGCAAGCTAAAAATCAAGGGCATATCAGTTGTCGACACTAGAAGGCAAACCCCTACAAGAGCCCATGAATAGTTCGCACCTCAAAAAGTTTTATGCCTAAATCTGGCAAGGTATAGAAACAGAAAATACAAAAACAATCAGAAAAAGTCCTGAAAAAATGGTTACCGCCAGTGAAAACACGGAAAGCAATGATCTTGGTGACAACAAAAAATCAAAATATCAAAAGTCAAAAAAAAAAAAAAAAACAGAAAAAGGATTGAAAATAGAAAAGAAAAAAAAATCGTCCTCTAGTGAAAACCACTTCGGTGGCACTTTGGACAAGTACCTTGGTGAAAACCTAGAAAATAGGCGTCAAGCGTAAATAAATCACTCTCTATCCACCAGGATTTGCATGACTCACTCACTCATCCATCCATCCACCCATTCGCTTGCATCTGTACCATAGCCTGAGTTGGTGCCCATATCCTATTCCACCATAGTACTACTTGGCATATTCCTAAGGTCAGTTTGTCCTACCTTTATCGAAGTAGTCTATTGCCTAAATGTTGGAGGCATGTCCTTGAAACTAACAGTGGATCAGATTTGTGTATATCTTTTGTGCTCTTCCCAAATTCATCAAAAATCAAAAACATTCAAAAATATTCAAAAATTCCAAAAACATGTCAAAATATCAGAAAATCTTCAAAAAAATCATCATTGAGTCTTGTCAATCTTTCACCTTGTCTAAACTACATCGTCTCTGAACTTGAACGTAGGTAAGGTTGATCTTTGATCATCCCTCAAGACAGTTAGGGTTAGTCCTTAGGCATCCATCGCATTGGCAATCCGCTTGCCCATCTATTTTTAAAATAAAGGTTAGTCCTTAGGTGTCTATCGCAATGGCAATCCGTTTTCCCATCTATCTTTTCATTAAGTCAAGTTTGTCATCAGTCGAACTATGTGGTCTCTACGTGTATAGCGTAGGCAAGGCTAATCTATGGATCAGCTCCAGAGACCCCTAGGATAGGTTTTTAAGTTAGTTTGTTCGTCATAAATCCTGAAAATACCAAAAATAGCCTCAAAATATCTGAAAAATCCAAAATGGTGCACCCATTTCATCTTGCTTTCACCCGTGATTTTTATCATCTCATAATAAAATCAATCATCAATTTCACCCTTTGGTGAGTCAATCAGAAACAAGTTTAGCAGGTTCCAAAGTGAACGCTTAACCGTCAAAGTCTGAAAGTCTAAGTCAATAAGCAAGCAAGTTGATCAACCCAGATTATCAATAGCTTATCATCCAAATCT
>CM021107.1:148990130-149021307 GCA_007115665.2 Sequoiadendron giganteum | reverse complement strand
ATTACCTCACTGACCAAACCTTACCTCAAGATTTGTCCAATAACCAACATCGAACCTTCATCAGAAAGTTAGCTAAGTACACCATCATCGGAGAAACCTTGTATAGACACACCTTAGATAATGCCCTAATGAGATGTCTTGATGCTGAGGAAGCACAAACAACTTAGTGAGTGGTACACAAGGGTATCTGCGGATCTCATTCGAGTGGTCCTACTCTACCCCATAAGATTACTAGACTAGGTTACTATTGGCCTACTATGGAGAAAGATTCATACATCTTTGTAAAGAAGTGTAGACAATGTCAAATACATGGAGACTTGATAAGAGCACTAGTGTAGGAGCTTCATCCAATTACTTCACCATGGCCCTTCGCCCAATGGGGACTTGACCTCATAGGTAAGATACACCCTTCATCATCCAATGGCCACAAATTCATCATCACCGCCACCGAATACTTCACGAAATGGATCGAAGCTATTCCCATGACATACATAACTAGCACACAAATATATAAGTTTATCCTAAACTATATCATTTGTCGGTATGGTGTGCCTCAATCCATAATCATAGACAATGGCTGTCCATTCAAGAACCAAGAAGTACACCATTTATGTGAAGAATTCCACATCAAACACCATATTACCCCCAAGGTAATGGCCAAGCTGAGGCGTCTAATAAAACTATTGTTAGAATCCTTAAGAAGATTTTCAATGACGCTGGTTGTGATTGGCACCTACAGCTTAATCCTACCTTATGGGCTTATCGTACAAGCATCCGTACTCCCACCAACGCCACTCCATATTCCCTCGTATTCAGGTTTGAAGCTATCTTACCTATTGAGGTTGAAATACCTTCTCTATGGGTATCCTTGAAGGGTCATATCAATGATGAAGAATACCGTGTCTCTAGGTTACAAGAGCTAGAATTACTAGATGAACGAAGATAGAAAGCATTAGATCATTTACAAGCATATCAGAATTGTCTTCATCATAGTTACAACAAGAAGGTTCTCAATAGACACTTTGACATTGGTGACCTAGTATTAATGGAGAATCCTAAGAACCAAGCTGAGCGCGAAAAACTAGGAAAGTTTGATCCTAACTGGTTGGGGCCATACATTGTCACAGGGGCCTTTGAATCAGGAGCATACCAACTCTTTACTCCTGAAGGAGAACCGCTTTTGTCCCCTATCAACAGTCTACATCTAAAGAGGTTCTATGCTTAAGTCTCTGAGAATCGTGTCTTAATCTGGAAAAATACAAAAAATTGAAAAAACAAAAAAATGGTTACCTTGATGAAAACCTGGCAAACAGGCATCTTTGTAACACCAAAAAAATTGAGAAAATCAAAAAAGTAAAGAGAAATAAATTCGTCCACTAGTGAAAACTACTTCTGTGGTGCTATGGATAAGTACCATGGCAAAAACCTGGCAAACAGGTGCCATGTGTAGTCAAGCTCACTCTTCCGTCTACCATCATTCTAATCAGACTTTTTCACCATCACTCATAATAAATGGTTGTCCTATTCATCATTTGGAACGATTGACATCTAAACATCCATTCCATCACATTACCCACTCCATCTTCCAAATCATATTCCTGACTGGGGGAAAATCCTTGTTCTGTGCCCTAACACTTTGTACATAACGTCACACCATCAAAAATGTCCTGAAAAAATCCCAAAAACATTAGAAAACTCCAAAAAAAAAACAAAAATGTCAGAAAATCCCAAAAACAATGTCAAGTCAATCATGTCAGGTTAGTCATGTCAAGTTAGTCATGTCAAGTCAATCTTGTCAAGTCAATCATGTCAAGTCGGTCATGTTAAGTCAGTCGTAGACATAGTCGAACTACGTTGCCTCTGCGACTGGGATGTAGGCAAGGCCATCAATTGATGTGCCCCTGAGGCATTAGGTCTGTCAGTCTAGGTTTACCATGTCTCACACACATTAAAATCATGACGCTTTGTATATTCAAAGTCATTGGTTGTGTCGAACTATGAGGTCTCTGCGTGTACAATGTAGGCAAGGCTAATCAATTGATGAGCTCCCTAGAGCACACTAGGTCAGTCCAATAGGGTTCATTCACAATCACTATCATACACATTGCATATCATAGTTTAGGGTATCGTCTCATGTCATACACTGTCTACACACACATAGTTTATCAGTCAAAGAATCAAAACAAGTCATGCATCAACAAGGCAAAACATCTCAAACAGTCACCAAGTCAATATCAAACACATTGTCAAAGCAATCAACCTATGTCTTACGCAAGATATGTCTTTCTTGTGAATAGACGTCATCAAATTGTCATAGTCTCATGTGGCTTGTCACTCCAACGTCTTATACGACATGTGTCTTACTAAAACCAGGCTTTGTCATGCCTTATATAGAAGTCACCCAGTCGAAACCAGACTCAACGTCTTATGCGGTATGTGTCATTCTCTCACATTACGCTATGTCAAACATCAACATCAAACAATCCCACAAGATCAAGTTTTGGCGAATAAATTTATTTGGCTTTATGACTTTATATCTTATTTTGTCTTATCTTTTTATCAATTTGTGCAAAATCTTGTTACTAGCTTTCTCAAGGATGTCCCTTGAAGGATTTAGAGAAGCAACGATGTCTCAGGATTCTTTTTCTTTGGCTATTGTCTGTCAACTATCTTTTTAACATTGGTTTTTGAGTCATGTTACTAGTTTCCTCAAGGATGTCCTATCAAGGATTTAGAGGAGCAATGACGTCTCATGACCCATCTTTTATTTGTTTGTTGCCTATGGTTTGTCTTGACCAAACGACTGGGGCATCTTGTCCTTAGTCTGAGTTAAGACACTCCTTGTTTACGACTGTCTATTTTTCACAAGTGGATAACTTTGTACACTATGGTCTATCTCATATCATAGTGTGTACTGTCCATTTGTGTCATGTCCCGCCCAATAATGATAACAAGCAACTATAGCGTATTTGGAAATATATCGAAGATTATGTCTTTTTCTCAAATTAACCAACATTAATTATTTCTTACTAATATTTTGAAATCATCCATGCTAACATTTCTTCTTTTATGCATCTTCACCACCATTATCTATCCATTTCGAGAGCACACTCATGTTCTTCAAACCCGCCTATCCTCTCAAGGGGGCATACCACTACCTCCTCATCATTCTCCCTTTCACTGGGTCATACACTAACCTGTTTCATGCTGAGGCACGACCAGGGCATATTTTCTTTGACACAATGTCATACCAACATTGTATCAAAGAGGGGAAAACTGTAGACACCGAAAATTGGTCTAGGCCTGCGAACACCACTTTCGACATAATTTTCTATAGTCCATGGTCATGATTAAATAATGTCAATTATTTAATTACACTTTCTAACACATATTTCTTCTATTAATTAAATACCCCTTTTTAAATTAATTCATTAATTCATCATTAATCTTTATTCAACTTGATTAATTAAATAAATCATATTTATTTAATTATGTCACTAGCTTATTAAATCCTCTATCAATTAAATAATTTATTATTTAATTACCCCCTTTATCATACTTTTCAACTATAATTAAATATATTTATTTAATTATTCATTTAACCCCCTTTTCAACTATAATTAAATATTTATTATTTAATTATTCAATTCCACCCTTTTCGAAAGTCAAATTAAATAAATTATCTTTATTTATTTAATTAAATCTTCTATTTTCGAATGTTGAATTAAATTAACATTTAATTCACATTTAATTCATATGTGTCACATTCTTTTGTCAATCAATTATCTAATCATCCACTTACCTTCTGACTTGAGATCTATTTTTAGTTCTTTAATTATCTCTGAATTCAACTGTTGATCATCTCTGTAGGAAGACTCTCCATCACAACTAGTCGATTAACTAGTTCTAACTTATATGCATGTATGCATCTATTAATTAAATATCTTTTATTTAATTAATTAATTTAATTATGCATTCAAATTCCTCATCTTCGAGTTCTAACTTTGTCTTTGACATTCAAAGTCTATTTTCTCTATTTTCAAAGATTCTCAACTGAAGATTAAGATCTTGTTCTATTTTTAGTCTTTCCTGACTCATGTTCTAACTCACATTCTATCTGAGACAGAACTCACATCGCATGACATTCATCAATCTCATCCGTTGATCTCTCTTTCAATCTGAGCCGATCGTTCGAAAACACAAAATCTATAAAATGGCCTGTCATAAGCATTATTCCTCCTCGCGAAATCACATACTTTTGAGAAGAGACCATTCTTCGATATTTTGCTTAGACATTCAACATAGCTATACTTGCATTCAAACACAGAAATCTAAGGGAAAGAATACTAAAAAGGAAAAATGGAGAAGAGCAATGGAGATCATTCGAAAGAATGAATGCATATTCGGTGAGATCAATTCAGTTTGTTTAGTTTTTATCATGTTTTCATATTCGTTCTTTATTGTTAGATTTTTAGATTAGTTTTGATTTAGATTAGGATTGAAAATTGTTCGTTCTAGCTACAGATCTTATCAAGAAGATTTATTCTAATGTTACTGAACCCTTTGTTTAGAAAAATGCCAAAACCTTGTCTATCTTGTTAGTGCAAAAGGTCATGTCCTCTGAAGCCACCCCATATTATACATACGGGTTTTTTGTGGAAATGGAAAGTATGTCATGGGAGATTCATGGGTACTAATGCTTGGCTGACCTGAGAAGTATGTGTCATGGAGGGGAGCCAATGTGGTCAAGCATTATCCATTCGCATAAGATATGCACAGGTGGATTTATCCAAGTGGGAACCCAACAAGATATTGCCTCATCATCCTAGGATTGTAAAAGTGATTGAAAGAAAAGAACACATTACTTGGTTCTCAAAAACACTTGAAAACATACATTCACAAGACCTTCAAATTTCAAACCCCTTTGAGGAGACAAATACCTTTGACGAATTTAAAGCACTCTTGCTTTCCCTAGGGATTCTATCCTTAGAGGTTTCTAAGTTCTTGAATTCTATCATCATTTGTTTTCAAAAAGGTTAAACATAGGTAACTTTTGCCCTATTTTCCTTGATCTCCACACAATGGACCTTGTGGGATGAGAAAGAAAGTGGGACATTAGACATATAGTTTGAAACATAAGCAAGCAAGTATCTTTGATAAAAAAAGAAATTCATTAAACCAAGATAAAGAGACAAATTGAACTTCATGTGTGTTGTTTCCAATGATTTCCCGCAAGATTAAAATCCCAAAGCCAAAGTTCAAAAAGATAGGCCTAAAATCCCGTGAGCAATGCCTTGAGATGCTCTTTTAAGTAAGAGAAAGATTTGTATACAACTTCTACAAAAAGGCTTCAAGGAACAACCCGACTTTGTATGTGTTTTACTACCAACAGAATCCCGAACTTTTTGAAAGGTTTTCTTTTCTCCCATGGGAAGTATAGCGTGTTCTTCAACATCTAGATCTTGTAGAAAGAGTTGTGTCTAGGTTAAATTCTAGGATAAAAGAGTCATCCCCATCCATCTTTCATCAAATCAAATCTCATCCCATCATCAAACTTCTTGAGAACTCTAGAAAAATCACTCATGCTAAACTTAGAGAGCTAAACCAACATCACCCTATCTTGGCTTAACACACCTAGCCAAAATAGTCAACACTTTTGGATGAATTTACCTCTAGGATAACGCAACCTCCTAAGGTTTACTAGTTCACAAATCACATTGGCTTAACACACTTAGCTAATTCATCCACTTGTGCAAGTTCCCCTAGGATACCACAACTTCCTAGGGAATACAACTTCACTACAATCTTGTTTGACTCAATACACTTAGTCAAACCATCATAATCAATCTAAGTCCTTACAAGTTTAGCATAACCCTTCAAAATTTCTCCAAAATTTTCATTCACTCATTCCATCTGTTTATCCCATCACCATTACCACCCTCTTTGATCTTTGGCTTCCCTAGTTCTTCTCTTTTGAACCTGAAAGGTTAGGATCAAACGATCCCTATTTTTTATGGTTCAAACTAGATCTCAATACAAGAAGAACATGGAGAATATCAGTCAAATATCAAAATTCATGGACATGAGTCAGTTAACCTCTAAAATAAACCTTGCGGGATCAAGCAACCCACCAAGTAACTCTCGTTTATCATCACAAAATCCTCAAGAGGAGAGTCATCAAGAGGACATCACAAATGAAGACATGGGGATGACACAATCTCAAATAATGAAAATGGTTCAAAATCCAGAGAACCACAAAATTGTCAGTGCCATGTTCAAGTACTTAAATACACTAGTAGGAGGAGGGGTCCAGTTCCCCCCCGACCTTGGCGCAAGCACTAGTGCATACATGACCCTTACAAATGCATCCCCAAGGTCAAATATCAATCAAGAAGTGCCTCCCACCATGTCGATCGTCACACCAACCTCACCATTGGTGAACAAAGGAAGTACCATGTTTCAAGAATTTCAAAGGCATCACCTTGTGGCTAACAAAGAGGCAATTGTCACCACCACACCGGGTACTTCTGTCCTGAAAATCCCATCCCACCCATACGTCCCACTCACCTTCCACAACCAGGCTGGCTCATCTTCATTTCATGCAACACTAGCCTGTCAATCAAACATACAAACTTCTCTACCACAAGGAGAAGGTGGCTTGTTTGGAACAACCAATGTTGCCAATCCTTTTTCTTTCCAAGGTGGCATGCCATCCCTTCCCCCATTTCCATTCACAACTACATCATCTCTTGGATTGGGTTTTCCTCCTCTCAACATTGATAGTTTCTCGAAACCTAGAAATGCGAACATCACATCAAGCTCCCTCATCTTTCCCACAACATCACAACAACAAGTGGCAACCATTCAAACCGCTACTTCAATTGGTCCTCAAATATCCCAAAGCATGCCATCTCAAGGACCAATCATCTCAACCACCCCTCCAACAACCCAAATCCCAATCACCACCATAATCCCTTCACCCATCACAATAGTCGGCATGATTCTCGTTCCACCACCAATCCCACCAAAATCCAACATGAAAAATTCATTCACCACTCTAATCCAACCCCTTCAAAAGGCCAACCAACAAAGAGTACTCAAGAAAAAGTAGCAAGATCAAGCAAAAGCTCAAGCCCAAGCTCAAGCACAAGCACAAGCACAAGCTCAAGCCCAAGCTCAAGCACAAGCACAAGCTCAAGCCCAAGCTCAGGCCCAGCAATAGGCACAAGCCCAATACCAAGCGCAACTACAAGCAATCCATCGTCAAGCATACCAACAAGCCCTGCAAGACTTTCAGGCACAACAACAAGCCAAACAAAAAGCTCTATTGGTAAAACAGCACCTCAACCAACAACAAGCTTTGTTGGCACAAAAATAGCTAGACAAACAACAAGCTTTGTTAGCGCAACAACAGTTTGACCAACAACAAGCTTCATGGGAACAACAGATGGACCAGCAACAAGCATTGTTGGAACAACAGCAGCAAGATCAACAACAAGCATTGTTGATGCAAATTCAGGCATACCAACAAGCTTTGAACGCACAGCAGAGCTTGCAGCAAACACCCACTAGTAATCTTCCCACCCATCAAACACCTCACAACTCATTCATTCTACCTCCCAACCCAAGAAAAGATGTCGCAACACAAATCAAACTACTTTCGCAGCAAGTGTTGGACTTACAAGCAAGAAAAACAACAAGAACACCAAGCAACTTGTGCCCTTATCCTTTTGACAGAATTCTCACCATGATACCATTCCCAAAGGGATTTGAGATCCCCAAATTTGACAAGTACAATGGAACGAGTAACCCTGAAAACCATGCCAAGGAATTTCAGGTGCATTGCATGGAGGTTGCATATGATGACACGCATCTAATGTGACTCTTCCCTCATAGTCTGACTAGTCCATCCATGGAATGGTTTTCTCACCTACCCACGGGCATTAAAACATTTGAGGAAATTGTGGAAGCCTTGCTTAAGAATTATGCTTTCAATATGGGTGCGGATGTTAGTTTGGAAGAAATATCTACACTCAATAGGAGAAAAGGGGATCTATTCGCATCCTTCTTGCAAAGGTGGCAATCCAAGGCCAATGAGAGCAAGTGGCCCATGCCAGAAGAACAAAAATTTTGCACCATCATAGCCAATCTAGATGAAAACTTGGCATTCTACTTGAAAATGCAGTGCATCACATCATATGACCAACTGATCCCAAAGGAGCTCAGCATCAAAAGAGCACTTACTGCGTAAGGAGGCGCACCAACATTCACTCCACTGCAGGATAATTGCTCGTCTAACAACTACAATGATAAATCTCAAACTTGGTCGAGGAATAAAAATATCACGAACGGCGATGTGGTCGATGCTAAAGTGTTCATCAGTGCCCCTAAGCAGAACATCTAAAATCATCATCAACCGTAAAATCATAATCGTAACAATGTGCAGACTAGTGCAGTAGTAGCACAGCAACAACCAATGCCCAAAAATCAAATCAACAACTTGGGTAATTAAGGGGGACCACCTCCCCGAGGCAAGTATCCCCCCAAGAGGAAGTTCATAGCTCTTGGTGAATCGATTGAGTCCATAATGAGGAAGCTAGTTAAGGAGAATCTAATCAAAGTCTCTAACTCAGAGTAATACGTGGAACCCATGACCAAGCCACCATGGTATAATGAAAATATCCTTTGTGACTTTCACAAAGTCAAAGGACATACCACCACCAATTGCATGAGGCTGAAAAACATCATCCAAGACCTCATTGAGGATAAAATCATCAATATCAAGTAGCCAGCCAGGAACCAAGACTTGAAAATATACATGAATCCGATGCCGAACCACAATAAAGGGAACAATCAAGGAAATAATCAAGGGAACAATAAGGCAAGCAAAAGTATGCTAGTGCTAATCTAGTGTATGAGGAGATAGTCGGGTGTATTGATGAAATGGTCACGGTCATAAATATCAAGGGAGGCAACAATGACTGTGGAGTCACCACACGTGGCGGGAAAGTTACCATTGCTGGGGCACCAACTAAGACCCCCATTTCTAAAGCCATCCCCTATGACTACAATGTCATTGGCTAGCTGAAGAGAACTCCCGCCCAAATCTCCATCATGGAACTATTGAAAATCTCCACAACCCATAGGAAGATCCTTGATGAATCATTAGCTATGTCCACCGTCTCTGCCACCCTTGACACAGAGAAGTTATAGGCTATGGTAGGTAACATCGCCACCCCGAATCTCATTACATTCTCAAACCAAGACTTCCCTCCGTAGCCATCTCATAATCGCACACTCCACCTCCAAGTGCTAATCCATAAAAAGAAAGTCAAACGAGTCCTAGTCAATGGAGGTGCAAGCCTCAACATCTATTCTCTAAAGCTCATCAATAAATTTGGATTCATCAAGGATTCCATTAATAAAACCAAAAGCATCATGATAAGGGCGTATGATGACCAAGAAAGAGTGTCTCAGGGCACTATCAAAATCCCCATCTAAGTGGGGCCAGCAACCATGGAAACCACTTGTCAGGTCCTCGACCTTGACCTACCATACAACATCCTCCTTGGACGTCCATGGATCCACAGAATGAAGGAAATAGCCTCAATGTATCACCAATGCATCAAGTTCTCACACCAGAATGAAGAGGTTACTATATATGGGGATCCTGACCTTTCACCTACTGCAAAAACTTGGAAGCCAAGTTTTATAAAATCCCCCAAGTACCAAAGAATGATGAAGGCCCATCCATGTCATATATTGACCCAACCAACCTTGCCTCCAGTTCTACGACAGAGACACCCGCCATCCCCAACATATTCGAGATTAAAAGCATGATCCAGGATAATGGATGTGGTGACTACAAAATGAAAAGAAATGCATTTGTTGTAGGGGAGTTACCACAATCTCCTAGGTCACATGAACAACCCCAACTAGTTGAAACACCTATCCACACTGTTAGGGAAGAACCTTCTAGATTCCACCATTGGGGGGATCTCAGTTGAGAGAATGTAGATGAGGAGGACATCTCAAACACATTATACCAAGATGGAAGGCCCACCCCCACCCTACCCATGGATGAAACTAGCAGAGGAATGCAAATTATGTTTGGTATGGGCTATAACAAGAACGAAAGCCTTGGAAGAAACAGTGATGGATGGCTAGAGCCCATCATTGTAGAAAGAAGAATGTGGAACCTTGGCCTTGGGTATAATCCTCTGAGTATAATCGTGTGTGGTAGAGGTACTCCCAAAAGGGCAGCCAGGTCCTCTCCTCAGGTAACAACAACTACCCCTAGACCACCCGTCTGCCTAGGTATCCCACTTGACAACTTTACTTTTGACATCACCGATGTTTGTGCTAGTAGTGATGATAATGATACCATAGTAGGTCTCCCTAGGCTCTTCGAGGATTCCACCCTGTTAATGATTAGTGCCTCTACAACTGAGTCAAACCAATGAACTCACCGAACTACCTTAGTACACTCGCAACTCATCGATCACGATCAACGGGGACCACTAGTTCTCAACTCATTCAAAAATGATGAGGCTCTCTCAGAATTTATGGGACTAAGGGATACAATACCATGTGGGGATCATAAGGTAGGCTTCAACATCACATTGGACACCCAGGCATACTATGGGGAGACGATTCAATCGACAAAAGGAAAATATCGAGAATAAGCTCAGAGTTATTGAGTGAAAACCACACTATGGCACTCTCTAACCATAAAACAGTAAAAATAAAGGCTAAATCCAATGGTGAAAACCTCCCTGAGGTGCCAGAGAATGAAGGATTCAATCTCCCCCCTACTTCTTTACATCAAGAAAAATCAACAGTACTGGCAGAGTAGTGCAACCCTATCAACTTGGGAATAGAAACAGAGCCGCAAATCACTTTCTACGTAGAGTCACTCTTAATACAAGAACTGTTAGCAGCATTCTTGAAAGAAAGAAAGATAAACTTTGCATGAACCTATGCTGACATGTGAGGTTTAGATCTCGAGGTGGTGGTTCATCATTTGGTTGTTTACCCTGGAGAAAACCAGTCAGACAAAAGTTAAGGAAGATGCACCTGCAAATAGCCTTGCTCGGTAAAATTGAACTACAAAAAATTTTGGATGTTAGCTTTATACACACAATCGACTATCCAGAATGGGTATCAAATCTTATACCAGTCTCAAAACCGAATGGGGGCATCTGCATCTGCATAGACTTTGGAGATCTAAACAAAGCATGCCCTAAGGATGATTTTTCGCTACCCAACATTAACATGATAGTGGACATGACGGCCGGACCTAAGATGTTGTCCCTAATGGACAGCTTCTCAGGATACAATCAGATAATGATAGCAAAGGAAGACCAGCATAAGACAACCTTTACATGTCCTTGGGGCACCTACTGCTGGAATGTGATGCCATTTGGGCTAAAGAATGCAGGAGCTACATACCAAAGAGCCATGACACTAATATTCCATGACATGATTCACAAAATAGTTGAAGATTATGTGGATGACATATTGGCTAAATCAAAGAAAAGACAGGATCACATAGCAACTCTAAGTGCAATCTTTGATAGGCTAGAGCAATACAAGGTCAGACTCAACCCAAAGAAATGTGTCTTTGGGGTAAAATCAGGAAAGTTGTTGGGGTACATAGTTTCAGTGAGAGGGATAGAAGTAGATCCCACAAAAGTAAAAGAAATCCTTCAAATGGAAGCACCAAGAACATTAAAACAACTCAGAGGATTGCAAGGTAGACTCCAGTCCATCCGGAGATTCATAGCACAACTAGAAGATAAACAAATCACCTATTCACATCTGCTCCACAAGGGAGTAGCATTCAGGTGGGATGACAAGTGTGAACAAGCATTCAACAAAATCAAAGAATATCTACTTACACCACCTATGTTGATGCCACCGATCGTAGGGAAACCATTGATTCTATACATCTCAGCAACGACAACCGCCCTTGGTGCCCTTTGAGCCCAACATGATGAAAAGGGAACCGAGTGGGCTATTTACTATATCAACAGAACAATGGTAGGGCACAAGCTCAACTACACATCAATAGAAAAGGCTTGTGTGGCACTAGTATTTGCAGCCCAAAAGTTCAGGCACTACATTCTAGCTCATCAAATTAAGCTAATGGCCAAGATAGACCCTTTGAAATATCTATTGTCAAAAGCAATGCTTACAGGCATAATGGCTAAATGGGTAATGATACTATCTAAACATGATATTGAGTATGTCGAGCGAAAGGTGATCAAAGGAAAAGTTATTGTGGACCAGCTAGCAGAAGCTCCCCTCCACACAGACAACCCACTCATATCAGAATTTCCAAATGAGTCTCTTTTGAATCTCAATGTAGCTAACCACTGGAAACTATACTTTGATGGCTCCCACATGCAACATGGATCAGGATCCGGTGTATTCTTCATTACCCCGGAAGGAGACTATATACCAAGATCATATAAGTTGACATTCCCCTATACAAAAAATATTGCAGAATACGAGGCTTTAACCATAGGTCTCAAAATTGCAACACAATGGCAAATCATGGCATTAAAGGTCTATGGAGACTCGCAGCTTATCATTAACCAAGTCAATGAGGAATATCAAACTAAAGATGATAAGCTTGCACCCTACAAAAAGGTGGTAGAAAGCCTCAAGGAATCATTCATCGAGATCACCTTTGAGTAGATACTGAGGGAAAACAATAGAGCAGAAGACACAATGGCAACAATCGAATCCTTGTTAGATATCCCGCGCAACGTCTCAAAACACGAATTCCTCGTAGAACAGCTTCTCGTACCCACTTTTGAGGTACCAGAATCAGAATATGTGTGTGAACTCGTTGGTCCAGGTGATCTTTGGTACCATGAAATCTACACCTATCTGAGATTAGGATTCCTCCCAGCTAACATTACCCCAAACCTAAAACGAACATTTGTCAAAAGGTCCTTATGATTTGTCATCTTAGGAGAAACCCTCTTCCGTAGAAGTGTCGACAGAACCCTGCTTCATTGCTTAAAACATGAGGCCTTGAGTGCTCTAGATGAGGTACACAAAGGCACTTGTCATTCACATTCGAGTGGTATGACCTTGGCTAAGAAGTTGTTGAGAACAAGGTACTACTGGCTAACAATGGAAAGAGAGGCACACGACTTTGTCAGGAGGTGTCTATAGTGCCAGCAGCATGGAGACCTTATTTATGCACCAGCTCAAGAACTGCATCCCATTGTAACACCTTGGCCCTTTTCCCAATGGGGGCTCAATCTCATTGGTAAAATCTCACCCACCTCATCCAATGGCCACAAGTTCATTATCGCTGCCATCGAATATTTCACAAAGTGGGTCGAAGCAATTCCCATGACCTACATTAGGGGAAAACAAATATCCAAGTTCATTCTGAACTACCTCATTTTCCGATACAGTGCTCCCCAATCCATTATCTCTGATAATGAGACGCCCTTCAATAATCAAGATGTCTATGATTTATGTGAAAAATTCAAAATCTAGCACCGCTTTTCCACAAGGCAATGGCCAAGAAGAAGCTACAAATAAAACCATTCTGAAAATCCTCAAGAAAATAGTCAATGACTCTAGTTGTGACTAGCACCTACAGCTAAATCTTGCCTTGCTGGCATACCGCACCAGGATCCGCACACCAACAGGCACCACTCCATTCTCCCTGGTCTACAAATCAAAATCCATACTCCTAATTGAGATCAAGCTCCCATCCTTGAGAATATCTTTGCAAAACCTCATAACAGATGAGGAATATAGGGTCACAAGATTGAATGAGCTAGAATTACTAGATGAATGACGAATAGACGCCCTAAATCATCTACAGGTCTACCAAAACCATCTGAAACAAAGCTACAACAAGAAGATCAGGCAACGCACTTTCCAAGTTGGTGACCTTATGCTGAAAGAAAACCAAAAGAATGTGCCAAACCTGGATAAAAAAGGAAAGTTTGAGCCTAACTAGTTGGGACCCTTCATCATCACCGCAAGCTAAAAATCAAGGGCATATCAGTTGTCGACACTAGAAGGCAAACCCCTACAAGAGCCCATGAATAGTTCGCACCTCAAAAAGTTTTATGCCTAAATCTGGCAAGGTATAGAAACAGAAAATACAAAAACAATCAGAAAAAGTCCTGAAAAAATGGTTACCTTGATGAAAACCTGGAAAACAGGCGTCTTGGTGACAACAAAAAAAATCAAAAAATATCAAAAATCCAAAAAAAAAAAAAACAGAAAAAGGATTGAAAATAGAAAAGAAAAAAAAATCGTCCTCTAGTGAAAACCACTTCGGTGGCACTTTGGACAAGTACCTTGGTGAAAACCTAGAAAATAGGCGTCAAGCGTAAATAAATCACTCTCTATCCACCAGGATTTGCATGACTCACTCACTCATCCATCCATCCACCCATTCGCTTGCATCTGTACCATAGCCTGAGTTGGTGCCCATATCCTATTCCACCATAGTACTACTTGGCATATTCCTAAGGTCAGTTTGTCCTACCTTTATCGAAGTAGTCTATTGCCTAAATGTTGGAGGCATGTCCTTGAAACTAACAGTGGATCAGATTTGTGTATATCTTTTGTGCTCTTCCCAAATTCATCAAAAATCAAAAACATTCAAAAATATTCAAAAATTCCAAAAACATGTCAAAATATCAGAAAATCTTCAAAAAAATCATCATTGAGTCTTGTCAATCTTTCACCTTGTCTAAACTACATCGTCTCTGAACTTGAACGTAGGTAAGGTTGATCTTTGATCATCCCTCAAGACAGTTAGGGTTAGTCCTTAGGCATCCATCGCATTGGCAATCCGCTTGCCCATCTATTTTTAAAATAAAGGTTAGTCCTTAGGTGTCTATCGCAATGGCAATCCGTTTTCCCATCTATCTTTTCATTAAGTCAAGTTTGTCATCAGTCGAACTATGTGGTCTCTACGTGTATAGCGTAGGCAAGGCTAATCTATGGATCAGCTCCAGAGACCCCTAGGATAGGTTTTTAAGTTAGTTTGTTCGTCATAAATCCTGAAAATACCAAAAATAGCCTCAAAATATCTGAAAAATCCAAAATGGTGCACCCATTTCATCTTGCTTTCACCCGTGATTTTTATCATCTCATAATAAAATCAATCATCAATTTCACCCTTTGGTGAGTCAATCAGAAACAAGTTTAGCAGGTTCCAAAGTGAACGCTTAACCGTCAAAGTCTGAAAGTCTAAGTCAATAAGCAAGCAAGTTGATCAACCCAGATTATCAATAGCTTATCATCCAAATCTGTCTCACCAAAACCCTGATCACTACATGTCCTAGGATGAATCCTTCCCATGATGGACATAAGCATCAGGTATCTCATAGTATTTTAGCCTTGGCTAGTGGTATGAAGAACATTAGCTTGTTTGTTTACTTTATCTTGGTCTTTTTGACTTATCTTATTTTGCACTCATTCCAAGGACCTCTCGATGATGCCTAAACAAAACAGGTTTAGAGAGAAAGGAATGGGGAAATGATCATTATCTTTTTATCTACTGTGCTTGTTGGATATTCTTGTGAAATAACTTCGTCATGCATACTTTGTTTGTAGGAAGGATGTTTTAGGTATCTTGTTGACCACATAAGAAGGCTTGCCTTATTATGTTTTCGCCCGAGATATCTAGAATATCTAAACTGCATTCTGAATAAGGTTATATTTGTCAAGTGTGAACAAGAGTACTCATATCTATTTGACGAGTCAATGTCCATCGCACTAGGTACAATGCCATCCTGGTCCTTTATACCTCTATGCATCGTACCTATGTGTGTTATCAAACATAAAGTAATTAGCCCTTTGAAAATCCCAACTCTTGATAAGCAATATATCATCATCATCAGTAATAATGTGAACTTGTGTGGATCCTCCTTCCACCCATCGTATTCTTCTTATTCTTCTTATTCTTCTATCTTTACTAACATTTATATTTAAAATCGGTGTGTTGTATCAAAATATACATGAGGCTACCCATGGTCGATGATTGTCTATACATCATTAGAATTGTCTACATCAAGGAATTATATTTCATCCTCTAATCAATAGAACCACTCCCATTGCATTTTAACGCAATTTTGATCGCAAAATCGTACATTTCCACTCGATCTCTCGAGGGGGCAATATACCAGCATAATCCTTCTGTTGGGGCAACAATGGGGCATTCGAAAAAATAAAGAATTTTTTTAACTTTGATCACAGCAATTTATTCTTTGAATCAATGCAACAAGTACATTGCTTCAAAGAGGGGCAAAATGTAAACATGGAAAATGTACAATTTCAGTTTGACACACTTATTAACAACATTCCTTCCTGAATCATACTCTCAACTTTTCATCATATTCTGCCTCTTAATTTAATGATTCATAATTCATTTAGTTAAGTCTTCCTCCTCTAGTGATTAAAATTGATCAACTTAATCTAGTTAACCAAACATTTCTGTTTAATGAAATAATTCATTTTATTTGATTAAATTCTCCAAAATCCTCTTACTAAATTAAATAAATTAAACCTTATTTAATTTAATCTAACATATTCCTCCTTGTTTAAATAAATCAAAACCATTTATTTAGATAATCATTTCTTCTCAATTTGATTTAAATCAATTCATAAATTTAAGTCCAAATTGTCACATCCTCTAACTCTTCATTAAATTAATCAAATCCTTGATTAAGTTAATCCTTCTCATTAAAATCCTCTAGAGAATGCAAGTTGCACAATAAATCAATTACTTTGATTTATTTAATTCTTCATTTTCCCTCACATAGCATCAAAAGGGAATATTCCCTTGTTTGAATTCAAAAATTCCAAGAAGACTTGTACATCCAACAAGGCATTCACTCCTCTTACATGTCCTTGTGCATTGAGCCAAGTGGCATTTATTTCATTCATTTTTCCCTCTCACATGTCATTTCTCAAATTTGAAATTCCACCTAATGGCATTTATCATGCACATTGACCAAAATGTGCTAATTTCTCAACCATTCACATCTTGACAAGTGGCACTTGGCCATTGGATGTTGAATGATCCCACATTGCTCTATTTCATTCTCTCTTCCATTTTGAAAATCTATAAATTGGAGACTCCTCTCCTCATTCAATGGGACACAACTTTGAATAAACTTACTATGCTCAAATTCACCTTCACTTCACAGATTTCAAGTAAGGTTATTCTCTTCATTTGAGAATTAATCTTACTCATAGCATCATTCAACTTTTCCAAGGATTGGGAAAGGGTTGCTTACTACACAACATGGTGGCACCAATCCACTATGAGATAAAGGGTTAATTACATTTCTTATATTCTTTTGTTTACCTTATTTTTCTACTCATTGGTTGCATATTTAGACATGGTTAAATATTTCATAGGGATGTCTAAGTTTCCTGGTTTAAACTAACTTTCATGCTAACAACATGAAATTGTTTAAGCCATCTCTTGCAATTTTTAGCATCCACATAAATAAGCTAGATAAGAAGTCCACAAAATGTATTTTTGTTGACTATATAGAAGGTACAAAGGGGTACAAATTGTGGGATACTAATGCTCACAAGATTATTGTTAGCTGAGATGTTTATTATATTGAAAAATCAATGCAAAGAGGTGAATAACAATAAGGTATGGAAGTTATTCCAATAGAGGTGGAAAAATGTGATGACTATCTAGATATGCTTGATGGAGAGAAACTAGATGAAGATCAACCAAAAGAACAACAACCAATTGAGCCACAGGGTGAACCACCACCTATTTTATGGAGATACAGTAGAGTAATCAAACCACATATTAAGTACTCTCTTACTTGTAATTATGCTTATGCATTGCTAACTAATGTTGGTGAACCTAGTTCATATCATGAGGCTTGTGAAGTTGAATGTGCAAGAAAATGGAGAGTTGCTATGGAAGAGGAGATGGAATCTCTGCATAAGAACAAGACATGGGAGATTGTGTCATTTCCTAAGGGGAGAAAATCTATTGGAAACAAGTGGGTCTTAAAATTTAAGAGGGATATAAATGACAATTTAGAGAGATACAAAGCTCGGTTGGTGGAAAAGGGGTGTGCACAAAAGTTTGGTATTGATTTTGATGAAATTTTTTCACCTGTTGTACGATTAAGTACTATTAGATTTGTTTTATCTCTTGTTGCTAGTCTTTATTTGGAGTTAGAACAGCTACATGTTAAAACAACCTTCTTGCCTGATGATCTCTCTGAGGAGATTTATATGTAGCAGCTAGAAGGTTTTGAGGAAAGAGGCAAGGAGAATTTTTTTCAAGTTGAGAAAATCATTGTATGGTTTGAAAATGGCGCTAAGGTGTTGGTACAAGCGGTTTGATTCCTTCACGATGATTTTAGGTTTTAGTAGACGTGAGGCTGATCATTATGCCTATTTTAAAAGGTATGATGATGGTAGTTTTATTATTCTACTATTGTATATTGATGATATGTTGGTAGCAGGTCCTAGCATGTTTAAAATCATCCATTTGAAAACTCAGCTTGCTAGGAAGTTTGAAATGAAGGACTTAGGTAGTGCAAATAAAATTCTTGGAATGACGATATATAGAGACAAAAATAATAGGAAATTATGGTTGTCACAGAAAACTTATGTGGAGAAGGTTCTGCAATGCTTCAATATGAAGAATGCACAACTAGTTAGTACTTCATTTCCTATCCATATTAAATTATCTTCAGAATAGTGCCCTAGCACAAAAGCAATGAATACATAGATGTCTCATGTACCATACTCATCAGCAGTTGGAAGCCTTATGTTCGCCATGGTGTGCACCAAAGTAGACATTGCACAAGCAGTGGGAGTTTTCAGTTGGTACATGGAAAATCCTGGTATTGATCATTGGACAAATGTGAAGTGGATTCTCAAATATTTGAGAGGTACTTTAGATGATGCTATCTATTATAGTGGGAGTAGTCTTCAAGTTAATGGGTATGTGGGTGCAGATATTGGTGGAGACGGAGATAAGAGAAAGTCTACAATAGGTTATGTTTTATCTTTATCTAGAGGTGTTGTTAGTTGGGTGTCAAAGTTGGAGACAGTGTTGGTATTTTCTACTACTAAGGCAGAATATATGACAGCAACACAAGCTAGCAAGGAGGTAATCTAGCTTCATAGACTTTTGGGTGAATTGCAAGTGAAGCAAGATAACATGGTACTACATTGTGATGGTCAATATTATTTACACTTATCAGGAAACATATCATACCATTCTAGAAAAAAATCATATTGATATTCAATATCACTTTGTTCGTGAAGTGGTGGAAGGAGGACAAATCTCTTTGGCAAAAATTCAAACTGATGTAAACCCTACAGATATTATGATGAAACCTATTGGTAGAGAGAATTTCATTTGGTTTAGAACTTCTCTTCTTCTGTAGATTATGTGATGATAGGAAACATTGGCAATGGTTTTTCAGTAGAGGAATTATTCATGAGATTAAAATTTGACTTCAAGTAGGAGAATGTTAGAGTGTGAAGTCAATTAGGACTCTAATTTTGTATGTGGCATTCAAGTTGTCTCCAATTAGGACTCTACTCCTATATGTATCATACATATAGTTGAGTGAGTCATATTGTGTTGACTTAGTAAATTATTAAGTGAGTCATATTATCTTGACTTAGTAAATTATGAAGTGATTCATAGTAGAATCAAGTTGGACTCTATATGTTTCAATCTTGTAGATGATTGTGAGCCACATATAGGCTTAGTCAATAATATGAATATAGTGGTAGCATTGGAAGGGTTAGAGGTGGGAAATTTGAGAACTTAATTATAACATTAAGTTTCTCAAATTTTTATATAAATAGAGGAGCAATCCCTCATTTGTAAAGAGTAGAAAGAAGGCTAAAGGCTAGAATAGATTTGAGAGGAATTCTTCCCCTCATTTTGAAGAAGGGGCTAGATATCATTTGAGGTTGTTGTAACTTTTTAAGTCTTGAGAATCAATATGAAAGATATTTTTCTCGTGTTTTTTTACTGGTATATTTTTACCAAGTTTTTCCACGTAAATCTGAGTGTTATCAGACTTTGTTCTTCTCTGCAATTTTCTACACTTGTATATTTTTTCCGTACACTAGCTCCTTCTTGGAAACTAGCTTCAACACAAATAAAATCTTGGTATGTAATGGTTGCCATGTCCTTTGTTGTTTCCTCATTCGTATTTTTTTTCTCACAAAAATCCTCTTTTGCAGGTGATGATTTATGTTTAAACCTTAAAAAAAAAATTATAACATCCCAAGAGAGGCCATCCAACTAAGAATTGTAAACCTCAATAGATTGTGGATCTTCATCCACAATAATAAGGGTTAAACATGTTTGTTTTTGCTCAAAAACCATGGAGTTTTCTCCAACCATCAAGCCCAAACCAAGTTGTTTGGAGGCTTCAACTGATGTAGGTGTAGTTGATCTATCCTCCTCATCTTCAATAAAATAAGGTAGGGCATCAAATGAGAGGAATGATTCCTCTATTGCATAATTTTTTTGACCTTTTTAATGACTTGTTACTACTACACTATTTCATCTTCATTATCTTCTTGCAACAAACCAAGACACTAATTATTTTGAGCACATGAAGGCTCCACAACATCAACCTCTTCACTCCTAGCCTAAAACTATTCAATAGGAGTAAAAGGTTGAGCTTCCTCAAGGATGGGTTCTTGTGAGCAATGGAGGCTTGCAAAACTTAGCATATTCAACATATAAGATTCACTTGATGGAACAAGAGGTTGAATGGGAGTTTCAAGAGGCTGATGGGGGTTCTTGAAAGTAATTTTTTTTGCAAACCTCTTGCACAATAGGCTATTCTAAAACAAAAGGATGGATAATATAAGTTTCAAGAGGTTTTTTAGGGCTCTTGAAACTTGGGAATTTATTTTTTCTTACCTCCTCCTTAGCAATCTATTTTGTAATTGTGCAGGGGCTTGTTTGAAACTAGGCACACAAGGGGTTGCCTAAGTCTCGATCATTTGAGCTAGGGAAAGGGAAAATTTGATTTTTTCTTTCCTAGAAACAAAATCATTTGATGTACACTCTTTTTTTTGTTGTCTCCTTTCAGCATCCATCTATCACTCATACCTACATTGAGCATCTAAATTTTTTTGTTGTGCATAATGAGCTTGATGGAAAAACTCATCATGTTGTGGGAAATAACCTTCATGTTTCCCTTGATAGGTTTTTTTTTTCCACTCTTCCTATTGTAATTCAAGCTCTTTTTATCTAAAAATCTCCTCAAGCCGTTTATTGAAATCAAGAAAAATTATTGTAATCTCACTTCCACTTATATTATCAAAATCTCAGGGTTGAGTAGGAGTGAAACAAGGTTGATTTTGAAAATGGTGAGTCACTTGGGGCTGTTGATATGAATGTGTAGGTGTCCAAGAATACTGAGAAGGGTGGGGTGGGTGGTATGCATTTTGAAAGGCTTGAGAACCCACAATTGTAGGGTTTTGTGGAATGAAATGGGAGGTATAACCAACTTGATATGGCTAATTAGGAGGTGCAAAGGTAGCATGGTTATGATATAGAGGAGTATGTGTGTAGTTTGCATTTTAATTTTTCATATTTAAGCATAAGAAACACTTTGAAAGTTATAAAATAAGGGGAAAGGACTTCCCAACCAAATATTTTGGGTACATACCAAAACTTCACCCAAAGATGGATATTAAAGAGTCTTTAGGTGCTTGTAGAACTACCTCCAAAGGCTGATATGTTGAATAATACCAACTCCTCAACATAATAAAGTCAAACTTGGCTACTTCAATCAGCACCACCACATAGGGTGCATGCCCCAATAGTCATGGGGAACCTACATGTGTGTCACCTCAAGTGAAATTTTTTTAGATTACACTTGAATCCATAATAAGACATTACAAAAAATCATAGCTTTAAAAAGTGAAACATGTCAATCAATAAAACAAGTATTAAAAATATTCATATTTATATCTTTTCATATGCTAAATAGAATCTCCACATTTAAATCATGATATATTTGGTTGACTTTGTAAGGGATGTGAGGCCAATACCATAAAATAATTGTATGCCATAAAAAGGGTTATAGTTTGAAGGGCTTGAAGAAGTCCTAGATACAAGTCCAAATACTTTGAGCTTTGGAGAAAAATGAAAAGAGATGCTCAAAAGACTCTGACTATCCAAAAAAGGAGAAATGAGGATTGGGAAAATCCAACTGAAGTAACCTAGAACCAAAAGGAAGGCATTGGAAAATAATATACTAGGAAAGTGGGAAAAATTACGTTCTAAAATAATTGACTAGATAGTATAAAATTTATGTTTCAAAATCAAGGACAATGATTGTAGATGCCATCACTGGTTTAGCTTAGGAAACATGGACAAGTGGGGAGATATCCAATAATATCCATGGATAATCCAATTAATGTAAAGATCCAAACCTTGGCACTTTGTTAAAAGCCCAAAACCTCCAAAATATTAGGGGAGGCAACAAAACTCTTTACCACTTTAATAAATCCCTTGTGTTTTTCTAAAGAATACCAAAGAAAATCATCCACAATTTTTTTTAACTTCATGGAAGAGGATTTAGAAGGATCTCAACATAAGGGATAATTCACATTAATGGCCATAAAAATCTTCAAGAAAAACAAAAATTTCCCTACTAAAGAGGGGTTCCATGATCTAGTATGCAAAAAACAATTATTTTAGTAAGCATAAATTTCCATTGGGACACATGTAGATCTTAGAAGGAAAAAGGGATGCCCAAGAATCTAAAAAATATTTATGACTAATCTATTTCCAAACATAGGACATAATCTAGGAAGGGATGGGGAGGAAGTATTATCTTTAACATTGAGTCTTATGCCATTGAATGATATAACCATAAGCTTTGTAAAAAATAAATAGAAACTTAACTCCTCATTTGATATTTTTCTCTTCTTCTAGGAGAATGAGGAACAATCATCTACAAAATGGTCATTAACAAGATGAATTAGGGAGTTAGGAAAAAAAATCCTTTAACTAGCACATATAGGGATAGAGCCAAGGGGAAACCTTGGAAAATAAATCTAAAAACCCAACGATATTAAATTTCTATCTATTAATGGTAATGCAAGTCAAAGCATAAAAAAAGAATTGTAGTGAATTGAATGAAGTGCGGTCCAAAACCTAAAGCTTGAAGCATGACCGAAATAAAGGCCCATTCAATGTGATCATAGGCCTTGGAAATGTCAATTTGTATGAATAGATCCTTCTATTGAAAAACCTATCCCATTCCATACCTTCCTAGAGTACAATAATATTTTCTAAAATACAATTGGATTTATGAATCTAATATGCTCAAGCTTCACAATTTGAGGAAAGAGATGACACACCTTCCAAGCCAACTAGGTCATGAATTACAAATATCCTTGAGTCCTCTAGCTTTAGGTATGAATTTGATATTTTTTATCAAGTACTTTCCCTAAATAATTAGAATGGGAGGATTCAAAATAAATGTTATGCATATTCTCACTAACAAAATCCTATAGGACCCCTATAGGACCTTATAAAACTCACAAGGGAATCCATTACATCCACGAACCTTGTCATTATCCATAGTGTGAACAACCTCCTTAAGATTAGTAGTAGAGATAAAGTTATTATATAAGGCTTATTGTGAGGAGGAAGGATGAAAAGGAACAAATTGGAGGAATTTATAAAGGGATTTATCTCTTTTAGGAGAATTTCTTTGGTAATAAAAACTTGCTCATAATATTTGAAAAAATCTTGGACAATGTCTGGAAGCTCTATGAAGATATTTTACCCATCCTTGATGTGTTTGATACCATGAGAAGTGTGATGAGATCTGAGGGCATGGAAGAACACTATAGAGGCTCTATCCCTAAATTTGAGCTAGTGTAGCCTCCATCTATGTATCAAGATGATTATCAACAATACGTTTTTATTGTTGAAAGTTCATTACCCTAACTTGAAAAGTAGAGTAAAAGGGGTTACTTCAAGATCAGTAATAGCCCTATGAAGCTCTGAGGTTTTTTTATCGTATGAAAATCGCCAAAAAATATCTATCTAGAACCCATATGTATGAAGGAAGTGAGATTTCTTCCAAATGGCTCTATTCCAATAAGCAATACAACTAGTTGGCTAAGTGATTCAGGCTTCAAGGTTTCACAATTTTTTGATGTGTATGAGAAAATATTGATGACTCAACAAAAAGGTATTTAAATTTTTGAGTCTTAAAACTCTAAGGAACTCCCACTTTTCATTGAAATTTGAACCACATGGGAAAGTGGTTTGATAAAGTGACATCTAGCAAAGGCTCCATGAAGGAGAAAAATGAATTTGCAAAAATTATCACACATTTCAAATATTTTGTCAAAGCCAACCTAGGAATTGTTGCACATATACCAATTTGGATGATTATGGTGATGACCTACATTGGGATTGAAAACAACCAATTATTACATGTGTAATACAACACCTCACGTCCACTAACTATTCATCATTAAGGTAGGGTCCCATCCTTATCATATATAATATCAACTTTATTAAAGTCCCTACACATAAACCAAGTGGTGGAAAACAATAAATTAAAAATCCATCACCCCAAAATAAATCTCCCAACAACATCATTGGAAGCATAAATAGTTATAATAACAAAATAGTGGTTTTTGACATCTAATATAATATAAATCACATGGTTATTGGGGAAAAAATCATGGCTGAAAGCTATAAAGGATGGGATTATATGCTCCCAAGTCCCAAGACAAAAAATTTCTAAAGGGAGAGGATTACCCTCAGTCATCTCAATGAAAAAGGTTAAAAGATAGGGTGGTGCATGGAGGAAAAACTAGACTTTGTTTTATGTTTTCAAGATAGAGGATTTCAAGAATTGGGTGAACAGACCATAAAGGTCTCAAACTGCAAACTAACTGGATCTCAACTAGAGAACATCAACGTGGGAAATAGATGGGAGTGCAAAATTCTATCATCTCAGGGATATGCTAGTGTCTCGCATGAACAGAGATAAGATTTTACAATATGAAACTCACAAGGCACGCTAATAACTCAAGAACCTTAATTTGACAATTTAAATGAAAATGACATAATTCTATGAGTGTATAAAATAGATAAATTGACTACAACAAAAATAATACTATAACTTGAAAGATATATTGATTATGAACTAAATGACAAGAAAGGGTAGTAGAAATCCAACTTATGGGTGGTCTAGCCTCCCACAATCTCCACAAAGATGAGGTACCTACACACACATAAATTGAAAAATTTTGGGGCCATGTTTGGATTTTTCCTCAATCAAACCCCTGCTTTGGTGTTTCAACCTCCATGGACAACTAATAGACTATAATAGAGAAAATATGATAAAGAAAGAATTAAAATATATGTATAGAAAGCAAAGACAATATATATGCCATCTATAATATTGATGATGAAAATAAAAAAGAGTTTTACCCTACCTTTGGAAAGCTTGAGAAGTTGAAAGGAAGGATAGAAGCTTCGAGAGTGCAAGAAGAACAAGAAAAGGTGGCATAGAGCCATTAGCTTGAAACTTGCAAGAGAGTGATGCAGAAAGAATATAAGCAAGAATAGAGAGTGAAGTGAAGTTGCAAGAATGAAGTGTTAGAATGTGTGTGTGATTGAGAGAGATTGAATGGCATGAAGAATTGAGTTCAAAATGAGGATTTCGAGGCAAAGGGGTTTTTTTTAGCAAGTTTGCAATCACAAGAGACATAACAACTTGTAAATGCCACAAAACATAATTCCTTAATGTCCACTAACCAAAGAATCTATCAAGGATGTGTGCATGGTGCAAAAATGTCTACATGGTGTGGAATCATCTTGGGAAAAACTCCCTCCATTGAAAAAAAATCCAAATCAAGGATAAGACAAAGGGTTTAAGCTAGTAAGAATTTTGCATTATCAATTTTATAAGGACAAGGTAGGGGTATATTATATGAAATCACACTAGGGTGAAATTCTATGCCACAACACTTTTCCCCCACTTTCACGAGAGTATGTGAGCCAAAGTGGAAAGAGATTTAAGAGGAATATATTGAAGACATAGAGGAAGAATTCCTTACATATAATATACCTACCATGGAAAGGAGATCTGCTAGAATGCGAAGAGGACACAGATCTTCAATCCTACAAAGCTAGATGTAATCTCACCACAAACATGTTAGCTACAAACAAACATGTTAGGAAAAAAAGAAAAAAATAATAGACACAACCATAAGACACAATTTGATTAGATATAAGATGACACTGATAAGTATGGCTAGCTTGGCTAGAGTCCATATACCAAGCATTCACGCTTATGGCTACTATAAACTACGTTGCAGGACAATCATAGAAAATACAAGTCTAGTCAGGTTTCCCCCAAGCTATACGCCAAGATATACGACATCCAAACACTAATACACAAGACATCAAATATCAGAAATAAGACACCAAGGAATCATTTTGAAAGATATTTTCATAAATGAATTCTTTCATTAGAAATCCTTTTCATAAGACATCAAGAAACCAAGGAGCCCTTTTGAAAGAACACTCTTTTTAAAAGACGCAATTTTTTTGCAAGTTATTCTATCATCAAGGAATCCTTTTGAAAGAACTTTTTTCAATGAATCCTTTTAAAAAAATACTCCTATTCTGAAAATAAAGTGTTCAACAAGGGATTATTTCATTAAGGAATCCTTTTATCAAGAAATTTTTTTTGAAAGAATATTCCTTGTTAAAAATTAAGTAGTTATGAGAGTCCCCCCTTAGAATTATGTGTGCTATGCCAAAGAGTGCATGTAATTCTAAGGAGATAAAATAAAGACAAGAGATGTTGCAACACAAAATGCATGGAATTATGTATTTGTGGAACATTGTCACACTCACAAAGGACAACACATAGAAACCACAACATCACGAAGAAGAAAAGAAAAGCCCAAGAAATCAAGAGAAGGGGATCTCATAATTCAAGGTCAAAAGTGCACATAGATATAGATGGATATAATATAATATGTGTATGAACTATCATCAACCCCCAAATGTATCAGAATGTGAATATCACATGAAGATAAATAAAAATAAAAATAATTCTCAACTTGGAAGAAGGCCCATATGCCCCCAACCCTTTGCATCATCCCCAATGTGGAAATGCAAGAGTACTACATATAGAAGAATGATGAAACAAAGAGAATAAGATGATGAATGGTTCTCACACCAATATCTAAGAACCTACAAGGGTAGCAAGGGTCCTCCAAGAGAGAGCACTAATAAGCATAGGGAAACACAAACAATCATATAAATCTAATCTAAAAATGTAAAAGAGGTGCTACCCTAATATAATTCCACTAGTAGGTCATCCTAATCCCAATATAGATCATTATAAGGGGAGAGAGGATGATATTAGAGGCGAGGTATATCAAGGGCTACACTAGCTGACACGCCTATGACAAGGACCAAGGAAGAGGGCCCATCAAGGTCCTCTTTGCCAAGCTCTTATGAGACTAGTGTCACCAATCTCTCAAAGATGGATGAAAAAGTCAATATATCCTCCAATGAGTTAAAATACACTTGATAGGAGTTTCATGTATCAACTAGGCAAGAGGAAGATAAGATACCCAAGATTCACGATCATCCCCAAGAAGAGGAGAAATGACTAGCTCCAAGGATGTAGGGGCTACCTCCATCAAAAGTACAATGTAAGTTAAAGAAGAATAGGACTCCAAAGGAGATGATATTTTATTATGACCCTCACTTGAAGGAAGGCCATCCTCAAGTTTTTTCTTCAACAGAGGATGCAAAATCCCCATAGATGAAGAAAAAGAAAATGAATAGGAAGATGAAGCCACAATGGACACCACCTTTGTATGAGGCATGTCCATGGGCTATGAGAAAGAATAAATATTGGGAATAGAGGTAAGAATGGTAGGCTTCACCAAAGGAGAAATGAACCCTTGAACCCTTTCTGGGTGAGGTTCATTGAGATCTGTTGATAAAGCCTAAAGAAGCATGGAGGTTATGGGAACTGAAGTGGCAGGAGTAGAAGCAACCTCAAAAGAAGTAGGATCAAAGATAGAAACAAGAGGCTCCTCTGCACCCTTCTATAAAGTTGCATGATCCCTAGCCAAAGCCTTTCACCATTGCTTCCACTCACATGCAAGCTTATTACATTGGCTATGGGAAATAGAAGGCATGACTTGAGAAGAGGTCAGGGGCTCTTGCTCTACCACAAGAGAAACCTCTACAACTGCTTCTAGTGAAAGGGGATACTCCTTAGGAGGAGCAAGAGACAAAAAAGTAGAAACAAAGAGAGGTGTCTTAGTACTGGGCCTCTTCAAATTCCCTTCCCTAGAGGTAGTAAGAAGAATAGGGAGAGTCCAATACATAGGAATAACCCCATGAAAAGACTTCCCCTTGCCATTCAAGGTGGGTCAAGACACCATGGGTAGGACAGGAAGCTAGAAAAAATATGGCTTTGACTTCCACAACATGGGCACCTTTCCTTTTCCTATTGTAGGCATAGGGGCAAGAATAGAGGACACGACCCAAAGCTAAGAAGAAGAAGTAGAAGGTGTAGAAGATGAAATAAAGTAACTAGGAGGGGAAGGCTTGATGGAAAGAGAAAGCTTGTCCTTCCCCTTTATAGGCGTAGAAGATGAAGCCTTTTTCTATGCACACAAACAAGATTTCAAAGACACAACATAAAATGACAAAGGAAAACCACCTTTCAATGTCGAGCCCCTAGTATTATACTAGCAATAAGCTCAATAGAAGAGGTTTCCCCTTGTAAAGAAAAACACAACTGGAGCGGGCCAAAATGGTTGAGGGAGAAGCCCCCACATGCTACTAGTGGCTTGTATCTATTATATTGGAAAACATGCACAATACCCTCATGGGGATACTTCAAGAATTGGTGGATCACATAAGTGAATGCATTCATAAAGGCTAGCCATGAAATGACCAACCTTACTCTAAATAAGTCCAACTCTAGGATCACAACAAATGGAACATCCACAAACTTAGGACCAACTAAAACTGAAAAATAAATAAAGCCCATAGGGGCGATAGAAAACTCATCATGAGTGCATAGGGTGGCCCATGACTCATCATATTTCTCCTTGTGAAAATTATTGATAAATAATGCCTCCTCTATGATAACATTCACTCAGCTTGACATATCAACCATAAAATCAGTTACGATGTTACCATTAATTCATGTGGGAACATACAACAAAGAGAGATCCTTATTCAAGGGCAGATCATGTGAGGTGAATGTAATATTAGGCACAACATTCACACATTTTGTAAGAGGAATATGAGTCAATGAAACCACATTCACATATTCAAATTTATTGGATTAGAAGCAGACAAAGGAGTGACCAGGTTCATAGAGTGTGAAGGGAAAGGATCTGTGTATATTTATAGTTAGCTATTAGGCTTGGTTATAGACTTATTAGAATTAAATTTTCTACTATTGAGGTGGATGGTCTCATCATCGATATAGTCCTAGATCATATGATGTTATAGGAAAACACATATTTTAACATTGACAATATGGCTATGACAATGGTTAAATCTCAAGTAATTTTATTATTTTGTCTTTTAATAATTTTTGCAAGACACTATTATATGACTTGGATAATTTAGTGAAATTTATGTTACATCTTGTATTATTTTTATTTGAAGGAACAAAGACCATGTTAGCCATAACCCTGTTCTTACCTAAGACTGACATGACTAACTGACCATCCTAGTGAAAGAATGAGGATGAATCCCCTTACTAAACAAACTATTGGTGGTATTCTCTCAAAGAAGCACACATATGCATGAAAGAAGGATATTTCATTAATATAAACTTTTCTTCAAGCAAAGGAAACAAGTTCTCTATAAGAACCTTTTGAACATCGACGTTGGGAAAAGGATAGGAAATAGAAGAAAATATAGCTTGATACCGAGCTATGAATTTGGACAAATTATCATGGGTTCCCTATTTACATCAAACGAGATTATTGAAGGCGGTCTTCAACCTAATGTGGCCTAAACTATTAGAGAATTCATTGACTAGCTAGTCAAAAGAGAAAATAGAATTGTTAGGTAAAGAATAATACCATTCTAAGGAAACATCCTTGAGAGAATATGGGAATATCTTAGCCAAAAAATCATCATTATGAAAGAAATCAATACATATTGCATTGAACTATGAGACATGCATCCACGGGTCCCCAGAAACATTATAATTTTTAAATTTTGGGATCTCCACCCCGTAAGGGATAGGAGTGTTTAAAATGGAAATAAAAAATAAATGAAAAAAAAAAGGGTTGAAATAAAGGTTGGTAGGTAGAATTGGTTAGGTTCACCATCTGATTTTGCATGCACTCTATGTTATGTAGCAAAGCATTGAGCACCAGATCAGTAGATGAGGTATAACTAGAGGGACGTCTAGAAGAACCACCAACACTTGCACCAGTAGAGCCCCCAACAATAGAGAAAAAGCTAGGAACATTCTGATTCTCAAGCATAGAATCACTAAACCTAAAGGAATCCTTCTTACCTTAAGCATGTTACTCTACTTAGGTATGTAGGTAGTGTTAGTAGAAGGCTTGTGTCAACCATACAAACCAATAACCTAGGAATCGAGACATTCAAATGTTTTCAAACTATTTTTGAGTCATGGTCTTGAGTAAAAACTAAGTTAGAGGTGTAGGCAAGGACATGGGTATCTACCATGCTTTCTATCCCTTGAAGAATCTCTAGGCCTCTCCAATCCTTACCCAACATAGCTCTTAGCTTTTCAATGATGGGAGCCGCTTGGGAAAAACTATCATCTTTTGCTTAGTATCTCTCAAACTCCTCAAGTATCATGTCTAGGGAATAGATTTTCTCTACATGAACCTTGAGATAAGAAAATCATCCTCCATGAAAGAGGCAAAGGATGAGAAGGGAGGAGTAGGAATGTGAGTTGTTGCCTCACCAAAGGAAGAAGAGAAACTAGTATAGAATTCTGAAACAAGCTCTTTAAATTTTGACCGGTTTGAGGGGGACTATGCCTTCTAGATCCCATTCAAATGTTTTGAAGAATTATTCTTACAACATGTCCATAGGTGATAGATTTGTAGAAGTTGAGAAAATACAACTTCAAAAACC